>UCOK01020199.1:5444-53333 GCA_900474325.1 Synergus umbraculus | reverse complement strand
ATATAATATATAAATAGTATCAAACAAAACGAAATTAAAAATATATTCCTGGCAATTATATCTGGATTTTCAGCGATAAAGCTTGGCTGATATTTTGTCGAAAAAGTCAAAGTGGGTTGATAGCTCAGGTGGTAAGGCGCCCGGCGCGTATGTTTAGGTTTAGGCTATAGGGTTTAGGATTTGTTAGGGTCGTCGAAGGTTCGAATCCCTAAGCGAGTAGTGCGATTTTTCGAAGCGTTTTTTCGTGCGATTCTATGTATAAAAGACCGTGTATGATTATACGTGTAAGAGAAATTTTTTTTTGCAATTTTTTCATTATATATAATATTGTCAAAAACAGACCGGTTTTCGATCGGGTTACCCTCTTTGTATCCGGGATTCAACCGGGTAATCCGGCCGGAACCCAACCAGCGCAGCGTGACGAAACCGACCAGGATCCGACAGGGTACCCTGGCCGGATACCGGATTCAAGCAGGGAAACCCAGCCGGGATCCGGACCGAACCCGGTCACAATTTCTACACGGGACAGGCCGAAAAGTTAAATAATCCAATGGTTTTAATTATGTAGTTACATTTAATTTTCAAAATCTCTATTTAAAAATCGGTATTTAAATATGTTTTTGGACTCAAAAAAAGAATTTAATTTTAATTTTTACAAAATTTTGATTTTTATACAAACAGGTTTTAATTATCGTTCACTATAAACTTTTTATACTGCGTTAATTAAATTATTCTCTATAATTAAGTTTTATGGGTAAATGTAGGAGGTTATTATACTTTCTACTAATGATTAGAAAATTTTTTTCGACCTTTCTTGTCTCACTTATTAGTTAATTATTATGTTTAATCATGGAACTTATATTTTAAGTATTTGCTTCAGCACTTTTAACTTCTTATATTAAAAACACAAATTTATTATAAATTCTTTATTAACATTTTTTTCTACTGATTTATTTAATTTATTTTATTCTATATGCATATATCCACGAAGAAAGAAATTATGAGCATTGAAAAGTTAATTCGAAAAAAAGCACTTACAGAAAATTGACTCATTTTTATGTAACAAATTAATTGAAATGAAAACCTTACTTAAAAGGCTGTAATATATCATCACAAGAAATAAAAAAGCAACACGCAATTGTCAGCATTCTGAAATTATGGATGAATGATAACGACAAGAGATGATTTATTCTATTATTAATAATTGTGCATTTATGAATGGCAGATATCGTCTCTTGTTTCCTGAGAACATCCGATGCTTAATGTATCTAATTGTAAATTATAGTCTATACCAGAGACTCGTAGAGAATGATATTCCGTCGATTGATGATAATTTGTAGGACTTTATATATCTTTATTCTTCGACTCTACTGCAATCATTTTCAATTAGAAGTTTATGCCTGTCGATTATTGCCAGGGAAAGCCACTGGAAATCTTCAAAATGTGAAACTTGCAGTTCTTACTTATCGAAAATTATTGTTGCAAACTTAATTGGCTTCTAAATGACTTGAAATTGTAACAAGGAAAACAAAATAATAAGGCAAATGTTCATTTGCTGGTCTCTTAAAATTTTACAAAAAACTTTTAAATCCTTCAAAATTCGTTAAAATCTCTTCAAATATTCTTAGAAACCTCTTAAAATTCATTAAAATTAGGGAAAATATCTAAAAATTCTTAGAAATCCTCAAAAAATTTCACGAAATCCTTAAAAATTCTACAAAACTTTTTAAAAATCGTAAAAATATCTTGAAATTCATGAAAATTATTAGAAATCTCAAGTATTCTTAAGTATTTAACGAAATTTTATGGAATTTTGAATAATTTTAAAAGATTTATTGAGACTTAATGGGCTTTTGAGTAATTTTAAGTAATCTCAAGTGATTTTATTAAACTTAAAGGAATTTCACAAGATTTTATAGAATTTTAAATAATTTTAAGGGATATAACGATATGTTGTGGAATTTGAAAGAATATCAAGTAATTTGACGAAATTTAAAGGACTTTAACCAGATTTTAAAGGATATTAAAGGGATTTTAAGATATTGTACAGTATATTAAGTAATTTAAAAGACTTTTGTGGGATTCAAGGGATTTTACGAAATTTCATGAAATTTTAAATACTTGTAAGATATTTTACGATATTTTTGACAATAAGTTATTTTTTAAGGACTTTCAAGGGATTTTACGAAGTGCCATTGGATTGTCAGGAATTTTAAGAGATTTTATGAAATCTCATGGAATTTTGAGTAATTTTAAGATATATAATGAGACTTTATGAGATTTTGAGTAATATTAAGTAATTTTCAGGAATTTCACTATATTTTGAAGGATGTTAAAGGGATTTTAAAATACTGTACAGGATATTAATTAATTTAAAAGACTTTCAAGGGATTCAAGGGATTTTACGAAATTTCATGGAATTTTAAATACTTGTAAGATATTTTACGATATTTTATGAGATATTGAGTTATGTTTTAAGGGCTTTCAATTAGTATTACGAAATTCCATTGGATTGTCAGGAATTTTAAGAAATTTCATGAAATCTCATGGAATTTTAAAGGATTTTACGATATTTTATGGGATATTAATTAATGTAAAGAATTTTGAAGTGACTGAAGGAATTTTATGAAATTTCAGTTGTTTTTCAGGAATTTTAAGAGTTTGAATGAGATTTCATGGTATTTTGAGTAATTTTAAGTAATTTTAAGCAACTTTAAGATATTATATGAGATTCTAAGTAATTTGAAGAACATTTACTTCGAGACATTTTAAAGGATTTAGTGATTATACTGAATTTTCAAGAATTTAACGAAATTTCATGGAATTTTGAGTAATTTTAAGATATATAATGAGACTTTATGAGATTTTGAGTAATTTTAAGTAATTTTTCAGGAATTTCACCAGATTTTAAAGGATATTAAAGGGATTTTAAGATATTGTACAGGATATTAAGTGCTTTTGAAAACTTTTAAGGGATTCGAGGGATTTTACGGCATTTCATGGAATTTTAAATACTTGTCAGATAATTTACGATATTTTATGAGATGTTAGGTTATTTTTTACGGACTTTCAATCTGTCTTACGAAATTCCATTGGATTGTCAGGAATTTCAATAGATTTCATGACATTTCAGTGATTTAAAATAATTTTAAAGGATCTTACGAGATTTTATAGGATATTAAGCAATTTTAAGGATTTTGAAGGATATTAAACGTATTTTAAAGAATTTAACGAAAATTATGTAGATTTCTGAAATTAGTCAAGGAATTACAAGTTTCTATATTTCAAAAATTATAAATTTCTCTATTATTTTTTATACTAACAAAAGGTGTGCAAAAAGGAGAAATTAATTGATCATAATTGCTAGTAATTTAAAAAACAGTGTAATTTGCAATTTATTTATAGATAATTAAAAAGAGTTTGTCAAACAATAATTATGCAAATTAATGTAGATAGTGCTTAAAATTTTTGAATTCCAAATTAAAATCATCTAATTTTTTCTTTTTTGTATATATATATATTATATATGTACTTGAATATTATTATTTGTCCTTTGAATATTATATTACTTATGTCCTTATGCAGCATTTTCTGCACATCCATAATATTGTCAGTACAAGAAATTATAGAGATTGCTGTAAATGGCATTTAGCTCTAGAAATTTTGTAAATACAAATCTATGCCAATTTCCCTACATAATATATCACGTGAAGAGTGAAGACATTTGTTTTGGTACCACTACGTGAGTTTTCTCACAATGTTTTTTGAAAGGTGACGCAGGTTGATGATTATGAAATAAGGATGTCTAAGGCAGAAAGCAGGTCACTATATGCACGGCCCATTTATCTTAGCCCATTCCTGGATCGTCGTTTCTCTTTTACGTATTTACCTACACGTCTCCCAAATCCTTTCGCGGTTCTAAATGAAGAGTCCTTATTCCAAAACTCTCCAGAGTTTCAATTCTTTAATGCTTTTCTCAGTCACGTTTAGATCCCAATGTAGAAATTTATACTAACAATAAGCAAAGCAAAATACTTAACTTGAGTGGAAAGTGATACCTACATCAGTCGCTGCTTTCAAAGAGCATTTCAATTGCTAAATTAAAGTTTTTATAATCGATAAAATCGATTCTGATTCGATTCTTCGAATTGATAATCAAAAATTGAAATCATCATTGCGTTTTACTCTTCATATAAATTACAACCGAAATATTTCTTCGAGCACATTGAAAATATTAAAAAAAAAGAAAAAATACTTGTTTGAGCAGTTTTATTTTATCAATTTATCATAATACTTCGGATTAAGATTGAATGTAACTTCGATGAAGCGCGACACTTGTGGCGTCACCCACAATTATTTTACCCGATCGAAATTGGTTCAAGGTCTCGATTTTGCATGACGCCATGCGAAAAAAATCGATTCGCTCAGAAGCGGAAGCTTTCGACACTCTCTTGATATCTCTTGATTGCCAAGACTGCAGTCATTTTAATTCAGATCTGAAAATGAAAATTACTTTAGTGACACAAACTTTTCCGCTGATAAAAAATTTATATTTTTAATATGAAAATTACTAAATTCGTTCAGTAGTGAAAAATTAGTGAAAAAGTTTGAAAAAGTTGGAAGTCTTGTGCTGTAATTACTATTATGCAAAGTGCCATGAATCTATGAAAAAGAAAGTTCTTCCATGCAACGTTAATAAAAATTAGAGTAATTTACAAGCAGAAGCAGGAAGTTTCTAATGACCCACAGGAGAATTAGATGAATAATTTCAACTTAATTAGCCTCAATCCGAAAATTCTATTTCCTTTCAGAAAATAATTTTTAAAAATCAATATAATATTTACGAGAAATGGAAAAGAATCCCAAGGAAACGCTTTAACAGATTAACCAGTTCGGCCCCAATTACTGTATTCAAAAAGTGCATTTTTAGGAATTTACGATGCATTTTAACGAGAAGTACCCGCATCAATTATATAGAATAACATGAACGATCCAAGGATCAGTTTCTATATTTGTATAATGTTTTTATCGTGTGAGGGACCTTACAATAATTTACAAGTGAGAAAATTGCGTAAATTGTTTGCGACTTCCGTATAGGCGAAATTTAATAGATACTCTTTACTGTTAATTTATTAATTAGTGAGATTTTTAACTAATTCAGTTTGAGAGAATGGGCAAATAAATATATATCCTTTTTGCTCATCCAATGCATGTGAATTTAGTACATTTTCTTTATATTTTTATTAGTCTTTGATTATCGAGAGCATTAAAAACATCTGGTTCGATCGAAAATCACGAACATAGTTATTCAAATTCTGGAGAAAGATCGATTTACTGATGATTGTTGTACTGATGATTACACTTTCCATCACCGTCACGATCGGTCATTCTCCTGTTTTCTCTTTCACTTTTTTTTCAATGTCAATATATAGGTGCCCATTGCCCATGACTGTTCTTTTTAAATAAACAGTAAAGAAAACAAATACAAACATATGTATATACATATATAACGAATATAAAAAAAATATATATTCCTATATTAAAAAAGTGATGTTACCAATATATCGAACACATTGTTGTCGAAAACCTGATTGGTTTAGAAACTGCGCGAATTGTGTGAATGTATCGAATTTGAAAACAATCTTCGTAGACTATTTTCGTTTTCAAAAAGATTATTAAAACGGAGAATACGAATTTTAGAAAATTTATTGAAATTTAAAAAATATTAAACGATTTCACGGTATTTCAAAAAATTTTATGAAATTAATTCCGATTTTCAGAAATTTTAAGGGATTTTACTAGAGATTAGGATTTTATAGAATCTAAAGAAATTTAAAGAATTTAAAAATTGAATAAAGAGTTTTCAGTGGATTTCCAGGTAATTGAAAGTAATTAACGAGATTTCATGGGATTTTAAATAATTTTAAAAAATTTAACGATATTTTGTGGAATTTTAAGTGATTTTAAAAACTTTTAAGGTATTTGAAGGGATTTCACAAAATTTCATTGGATTTTTAGATATTTTGAGGATTTTAATTAGATTTAATGGGTCTTTGAATAATTTTAACGAATTTAAAAGAATTTTACAAAATAGAGATTCCTAAAATTAGACTAGGAATTACAAATTTTTATATTTCAAAAATTAAAATCTATGAATTATTTTGTATACTTTTGAAATCCCTTAATTTCTCCAATCCCACATTTTTTTGGGAAAAATTATGAGATTTTATAAAGTAATTTTAAGGAATATGCCTATATATTTTGTGGAATTTTAAGTAATTTGAGAAACTTTAAAACATTTTAGGAAATTTCATTGAATTTTAAAGTATTTTCAGAAATTTTATGTAATTTTCAGGAATTTTGCAAAGTTCCATAGGATATTAAGTTATTTTAACGACTTAAGGGATTTCAAGGGATTTCATCGGATTTTAAATAATTTTATGGAATTAGATGAAATTTTGGGAAAGTCTAAGTAATTTTAAGCAACTTAAAAATATTTTATGAATTTCAATTTTAATTTTAATTTAATTAATCAATTAAATTTTAAATGAATTCTAATTTAGTAATTTGAAGAACAAGTATTTTCAGAAATTTTAAAGGATTTGGTGAGATTATATTGGATTTTCAAGAATTTTGAAAAATTTAACGAAATTTCATGGAATTTAAAGTAATTTTAAGGGCATGTATTACTTACCCGATCCCTACCTTACCGACATTTTTTTCTCTGTAACGCTACGCCTACATTTATAAAGATATCAATTTGAAAATTTATAAAATTAGAGAAAATCTGCTAATGTATGTTTGTCTGGTCTTAAATTTTTTAAATGTCAATATTTAGGACTAGACAAACGAACCTTAAGGCTTTAGCTTCAAATATAGAAATTTTCAATGAGGTATCTCAATAAATATAGACGTAGCGTTACAGAGAAAAAAATGTCGGTAAGGTAGGGATCAGATAAGTAATACATGCCCTTAAGCAATATCAATTGATTGTCAAAAATTTAAAAAGATTTAATCAGATTTTATGGGACTTTGAGTAAGTTTAAGGAATATCAAATTAATTTGCGAAAATTAAAGGAATTTCATGGGATTTTAATAATTTTATGGGATTTAATGATATTTTGGGAGATTCTATAGAATCCTTTAAAATTTCGGAAAATAAATGTTCTTAAAATCACTTATAAGTAATTTGAAAAACATTTATTCAATAATTAGATAAATTTCGAGAAATCATATTGGATTTTCAAGAATTTAAAAGAATTTAACAAAATTTAATGGAATTTTGAGTAATTTTAAAAGATAAGTATAATGAGACTTTATGAGATTTTGAGTAATTTTGAGTAATTTTACGAGATTTTGAAGGATGTTAAAGGGATTTTAAGATATTGTATGGGAATTTAACAAGATTTCATGGGATTGTCTGGAATTTTAGGAAATTTCATGAAATTTCATAGAATTTTAAATAACTTTAAGGGATTTCTCCATATTTTATGGAATTTTAAGTAATTCTATGGGATTTTACGATGTTTTATGGAATATTAAGTAATTTTAAAGAATTTGATAATAATTAATAATTAACAATTATTAACGTAATAATGATAAAAATAAATATAAATTAATTTTAGTTATTATACTTATTATTATAATACATTGAATTAGCGTACTTAAATTTCAAACGATGCATTGCTCTCAATATATTAATTCTATATGTTTTTTTCTCAAGTAGGTATAACAATAATATTATATATTTTATATAATAAACTAAATTATACGCGTACTGCAGTAGATAAAACATACACTCGACATTCCCAATAACAATGAAATCCAAGCCGGAGGCGTTCCCAATAGCAACCAAATTTCTTTTCTCAAATGACATATCAATCGTGCATGCGTCACATCAACTGCGGATGCGTATTGCACATAAAATAATATTTTTTAGCATTTTAAACTGCACGCCAATAGAAACCAATCAAATCCCAGAGCGCAACGCATGCGAAGTGGTATCAAGTGAGATTTTAGGTTCATGCAGGTTGATAATGAGAATTGAATGTGGTTGTTATTGGGAACGTCGAGTGTATAACTAATTAATTTTTGGTATTCGCTTCTTTTGAAAAATTCTAAAATTACCTTTTTTTTCAATATATTCTTATCATTACTATTATTTATATTACTATTATTATTATTATATTATTTTAGAAATAATATAATAATCATGAAATGGAATTGTACGTATGGTAAGTCGATGCGATTCTTACCATATGAGTAATAATCAATTTCCCCGTTTTTTTTCTAATATAATAAATATTTTTATTCATAGCTGAAACTGCGGAAAATTTTTTTTAAAAATTACCTAAAAATTGATTTCTGCGAATAATTATTTTTTTTGAAAACTAAAAAACTTGCATATGAAGCGGGTTCCTTCTTTCACCCAGAGGTTTCGGATACTTTTCACTCTATCCACTACATCTTTTTTTATTAATCCTTTTGCAACTAAAGTATGCTTCACCTTCACTTTTAATCTTGATTTTTGCGATTTTCATGTCCATCAGCAATTAATTTGAAAAACATTATTAGCCTATCTCTACTAGTTTAGTTGATATTTTCCTAGAAAAATTTTCCTTTCTCGCAAGTGGCGATAAATAGGTGATTTTAACTATATAAGAACGACTGGGCTGTTTAGTTTACGGGAATAGTCCGACACTACTCAGGAAAATGCGCAGCCGTTTACCAATGAGGGGGAAGAAGTTGATTGAATACCTTATGACCAACTGATCTGCAGTGACACTTTTCTGTGGTTTGGGTCACATCTGATGCACATATACGCCCCTTGTGTGTGTGTCAGCTGTGCAAAGCAGGTTTCAAATTAGGATAAGAAGGGAGCACTGAGAACCTTTATATATTATAGCTATAGTATTAAAAAGCGTCGAAAATCCCCTATCATGGATAGTGTCACAATTCCCGAAGATATTTGACTCATTTTCTTGAAACCTTAGAGGCAACGTGCTGTGCGACAAATATTCGATATTCATATAATATGAGGAAGAAATTATGAAAAACTGTAGTAGTGACTTGACTGTTCCTTTTGCAATTTTTTTCAATATTTCATTTGTTATATATATACATTAGAGATGCATGAATATCCCCCAAATACTTTTCCTAATTTACATTCTACCGAAATTCATTTGACCGACTATTAATTTTACCTAATTCATAATTTTCCGAATTAGCGTTTCATCTAATGTTTATTTCTACGAATTATTATTTCACCTAATTTTTAGATTTTCGAATTACTAGTAGGCATAATTTTTATTTTTATGAATTTCCATTTACCCTAATTTTTATTTTTCCGATTTACCATTTGACCTACATTTTATTTTGTCGAATTACCGTTTTATCTAATTTTCAATTTTTTGAATGAACATCTGTCCTAATTTTTATTTTTTCGAATTACTATTATATATAATTTTTATTTTTCCGAATCACCATTTGATCTAATTTTTAATTCTCCGAATTACCATTTTTCCTAATTTTTATAATTCCTAATTATTATTTGTCATAATTTTTATTTTCCCGATTTATCATTTAGCACAGTATCTCCAGATCGGGGGATTTTTCAGCCCCCACTCTACGACCCACGAGCTCATGCTTTCTCTCTCTAGCAACAGTCACGAATCTATTGATCGAGAAAGATAGCATGAACTCGTGGGTCGTAGAGTGGGGGCCGAAAAATCCCACGATCTGGAGACACTGATTTAGCATAACTTTTATTTTTCCGAATTTCTTTATGTCCTAATTTTTATTCTTCCGAATAGCCATCATATAACCTAAAATTCATTTTCACAAATCACCATTTGACATAAACGCCATGCACCTAACGACTTCCGGTCAGTTTTGAAGTCGTTGTTTCCCCTCTTTGTAAAAGTGAATCTGATCGGTAAGTCAGATACAGATTGCGAGATGGCGCTCCTAGATAATTCTACTTTTCCTTAAAGTGAATTTAGAAAGGGCGGGAAATTCAAATTCAGAAATAAAACTATAACTCACAAAATGTTTTAATAAATATAATAATAAATATAACAATACTATAATTAAGGGGTTATTCTATTTTATATGCTTAAAAAAAAGCTATTTTTCAACATTTTTTTTGAGTATGTCAAGAAAGATATGGATATAAATATTTTTAGTAATGATAAAACATGTCTTAAAATACGTAAAAATAGTATATTATACATCAAGGGATACATACAGGCGTTTTTTGTCGAGCGTGACGTATGCAGAATGAGTCGTAGCTCGAGGTCGCCGAAGGAGCCCCGAGAGCGAAGACGAGTTCTGCATACGTTGCGCGAGACAAAAACGTCTGTATCCCTAGTTGCATACGATATTTTCTTCAAAAAGTGCACAAAACCACGTGTTTGAGAGCGTGTAAAGCGAGCTGAAAGTTGCTGTTTCCAGAGGTTAGAATAGCGCGACTACAAGATTCTCCGCCAGAGGCAGTAATGTCGCGAGTTTTTTTATCTCCAGCTGGAGTATTTTTCCCTGTTAGGAGTTTTTTTCCCAGTTTATTTCACTGCTCTGGAAACAGCAACTTTCAGCTCGCTTCACATGCTCGAAAACACGTGGTTTTCGTGCACGTGTTGAAGAAAAATTGTTTTTTATTTATTTTATTGCATTGTTATTGTTTTAAACGCGTTTTTCTCAAAACAGCGTTTTTAAAGCGATACAAAGGAGTTTTAGTAATACTGAAGCAAACCCACTTTGGTTTTTTTTTTTCAGCTAGCCGTTACCGAGATATCCCTGGTACCGTTTAACCTTTTGATTTTGAGAAGCCTACGCACAATCATTATTTTTAATATAAACATTGAATGAAGTTAATAAAAAAATTTTTTTATGTAGTTTAATACATGTTTTATCATACCTAAAAATATTTATTTCCATATCGTTCATGATATACTAAAAAAAAAATGTTCAAAAATAACTCTTTTCTTCAGCTTATAAAGTAGAATAACCCCTTAATATAACAATACAATAATTTTATTATATTTATTAAACCACTTTGTGAGTTATAGTTTTATTTCTAAAATTGAATCTCCCGCCCTTTTTAAAGTCACTTTAAGGAAAAGTAGAATTATCTAGAAGCGCCATCTCGTAATCTGTATCTATCTTACCGATCACATTAACTTTTACAAAGAGAAGAAACAACGACTTCAAAACTGACCGGAAGGCGTTAGGTGAAATGATATTTAGGTTGCATGGCGATTATGTCAAGTGGTGTTTCGTGAAAATGAATGTTAGGTTATGTGGCTATTCGGAAGAATAAAAATTAGGACATAAAGAAATTCGGAAAAATGAAAGTTATGCTAAATGATAAATCGGGAAAATAAAAATTAGGAAAAATAATAATTCTGAATTATAAAAATTAGGACAAATGGTAATTCGGAGAATTAAAAATTAGATCAAATGGTAATTCGGAAAAATTGTATATAATAATAATTTGAAAAAATAAAAATTAAGACAGATGATAAGGGTGTGGAGCCAAGTTCTAATCTAAAAATTCGATTTCTTCATTTTACTCAACAACTATTAATTTTGAAATTTTTTCCCTCGGTAGAAGTAATCAATTCTTAACTAGAATTATGCGTACAGAGCGAAAAAATATCTAATTCAAATATTTTTTAATCAAAGTAAAAATATTGAATTTTGATGTCAGATTTTTAATTCCTCGTTTTATACAAAAAGTATCGAAACTAAATATTTTTTTGCTCTGTACACAGTCTTATATTTGAAAAAAGATTAGCGCTACAGAGCGAAAAAATATTTATCTATAATTTTCGTTGAGTAAAATGAAAAAATCCAAGTTTGAAGTTGGAACTTGGCTCCAACACTTTTCATTCGAAAAATTAGAAATTAGATAAAACGGTAATTCGAAAAAACAAAAATTAGAGCATATGGTAATTCGGAAAAGTAAAAATTAGAGAAATGGTAATTCGATAAAATAAAATGTAGGTCAAATGGTAAATCGGGAAAATAAAATTTAGGGTAAATGGAAATTCGCAAAAATGAAAATTATGCCTAATAGTAATTCGAAAAACTAAAAATTAGGTGAAATAATAATTCGTAAAAATAAAAATTAGATGAAACGCTAATTCGGAAAATTATGAATTTCGGTAGAATGTAAATTAGGAAAAGTAAAATTTGAGGGATATTCATGCGTCTCCCTTTTTATAGGATCCAATAAATTTTACAAAATTCCAGTGGATTTTCAGAAATTTTAAGAGATTTAATGAGACTTTATGGGATTTTTACGAAAATTAAAAGAATTTCACCAAATTTTAAAAAGGATAATAAATGCATGTTAAGGAATTTTACAAAACTCAGGAACATTCCAGAAATTAGATAAAGAATTACAAAATTTCATACTTCATCAAATTAAAAATTCTTAATTATTTTTTCCACTAGCAAAAGGTGTGCAAAAACGAGAAACTAATTATCATAATTGCTAATATTTATATAATTAGTTTTTAGCCTAATTATGCTAAAATTATTAATAATTTCAAAATTATGAATTATAAAATTCCAAATATATAACTTGTTAAAACTTATAAATATCCAGGAATTTTCCTTGTTTCTAAACCATTATGTCAAATATTTCAGTGAACGGCACTTTGCAACTTTTAACAATGAAATATAACAAAAAATTAATGGAGACTCATTATTATATTAAAACTGTCTTAAGATATAATTATATTTCCGCTGGCACGCCCGCGCGCGTATTATAATTATGTATCTATGTATGGTTACATTAAGTGACGTGTGTCGACATTAAAGTTCATTTACACAGAAGTCATTACCATGATGCCGTGCTCAAGTATATAAGTTATTTTTTTGCGGAAACGCGAAAACTGTGAAGCAGCACAAAAACAATTATTGTGGTCTTATTGAGATTCCTCTCATCTCTTTAAACTCTTATAAACACTAAAAAAGAAAAAAAAATCGTGCGTTGTTTGGCTTCTAATTTAAGTTTAATTTCATTTTGTTGGATTTTCAAAATGTTATAAGTCTTTCAATTTCTTTTATCCAAAAAAGTCATTAAGAAAAATTATTCGACTTTTTGAGTACTACGAACATCCGTCATCAAAATTTTTCAAAATGCTTCAACTTTTTCAATTTTTATCCAAAATGGCTAGCCAACGAACTTGACCTTCATTAGTTTTTTCTAAATTAGAACTTCTAGTCCGGGCCATGCTAGAACTCTACTTTAAATCGCTCAATTCTTTCGAAAGTTATCGTGCTCACAAACTAAAAATCTTCAGACAGACACACAGACAGACAGACAGACAGACATATTTGTAAAAACATGTTTTTCGGGTTCAGGGAGTCCCAAAACATGGACATTTGACAAAAACTGGGGGGGTCAAATTTTATACAAATCTTAATATCTTCTCTGATGAGAATGTAAAAATTTATAATGACTGTTGAATAGTTCGTAAATATACAAAAAAAACAGACAATTTGGCCTGTATTGTTCGTCAGAAAAAATTCATAAAAAAGTGTAAGAAAAACGCTCATCACATGAGACGACCCCCTTAAAGGATTTTTAAGTTAGTCTGACAATTTGATTGATTTTTCTAATTTTTAACAGATTTTTTATCATTTTTAAGAATTTCATGGAATTTGATAAGATTTTAAGAGATTTTAAATGTTAAGTAACTATAAAAAATTATTATCTGTATTTGACCAAATAATGCCATTAATTTTATTTTCTGTTATTACTTAAAAATATAAAAAATTAATTTATAAATTTATAAATTGAAGACCTACGTATCAAATGCGGAATGAGGAAATAATAAATTAATATTGATATATAGTAATGCAGCAATGATGAGATTAAATTATAATTATCATGAAGGATATCCCTTGCAATCATCACATGGAAATATGAGACAGGAATTAAGTCAGATATATGTTTTTATCAGAGACTGCAAAAAATATCCTGAAACGAGTATTTAAATAGAACATTAAACTCTTAAATTTTATTTTATTAAAAACGTTGGTAGCTTCAGATCGTTGTATTTTTTAAGTTTCACTTAAAAGGAGAAAAGAACAATTTCTCAAAAATGAAGATATTAAGTGCAGTCGCACCAATACTTGTCTTTTGTAAGTAAATATATTGGAGAATTCTACTTATATATCAGTTAAAAATGACTATAGCATTCTGAAAATTATGCAACATTTTTCTTATCAAACAGTAATAATATTATAACATTACATATTGGTATCTGTGACACTTTTTTAAGAATTTGGATTCTTTTATTTATCATTTCCCAAAAAAGAAACTCTTATTTGTTTCTTCTTATTTTACTGAGTTAGAACATCTTTACTAATTTTGATAATTATTTTCATAATTTTTAGGTTGTTTTGGAAGCATCTCGGCTAGAAATTTGCAAGTATCTAATTTCAATGTAGAAAAATGGCTTGATATACCAGTCGAAGAAATTAGAAGCCAATGTGTGATGAAAAACAAAGAAGATACCTTTAACCAGGTGTTAAGAGAATATGATAATAAAAACCAAGATTTTTTTAAACCGATGGAGCAACAAGACATTGAAGAATCTGATTATACTTGGCATTATATATATAACACAGATTTGATAGAAGCATTGAAAAAATTGATAAAAGGAATACAGGATTGCTTAGATGAAGAAAACCGTTTAGACTCTGAGGGCATAGTGAGAGTAATGGACCGAGTTTTAAAGGCAAATGCTATGAAAATTGCAAAAAGTATACCTGTCTTTCTATTTTATAATTTTTTAAAACAATCCACATTTTTTTATTAAATATTATTACAGTTTAATGAAGTTAAAATACAAGACTTTTTTAAAATTTCTGTCAAAAATGAACATTTTTTTTCAGTCGATCCAATGAGTGAGAAAGATTTTATCTGCATGACGGAAATACAGCGAGATGAATTAAAGTCATGTCGAAATTTATATTATCCTTCAAGCGATGTAAATTACAAACGAAAAGCGTTCGATTTATTCATGATAGAAGCAATCGAAAATTCCAGTTGCGAGTAAGTGAACATAATAATTTCCTTCATTCTTATTTTTTTTAAAGGTACATACTTATTTATAGTGATAAATCTCAGGATTAAAAAATATAGATAATATAAAGAATATTCTTCCTTCAAATTCTTTATAATTAACTTCGTATACAACTTTCATTACAATTTTTCAGAGGAAATTTACCATTCGCAAAATGCACCCTGGATGCAGTAAAATCCTGCGGTTCAAAAGTAAATAAATTAGCTAAAGTTCTACTGAGTCCAGCCGAAATTTCCGTTTGCGACATTTATCTACAAATATAGAGGATCATGAAAAAATTGATGAAGAGATTCGTGAAGAGATTAGTGATCTCTTCAAACAAGGAAAACAAAAATCTTTCTTCTTTGGAAAGCTCTTACGTTTGTGAATAATGTCAGCAAATTATAATCAATTATTACTGTTTATGATTTTGATTCAAATGTATTTGAATCTGTATTCTTTTTTATGAACATAACAGAAATGTAATGATACTATTTCACTTGAATTAAAGATTACTGAATTTAAACATACGTATTTTTTAATTACTAAATATAAATTTTTAAACAATTTTCAATATGAAAAGTACTAAAAGGATATAGCACGATAAAAAAGCTTTTAAAAATAGATATATTTATGTGTGAAGAGTTTTAGTCATAATAGAAAAATAAAATAAGATTTAAAATTTAAAATAAGCAGAAACTAGATACAAAATGAAGTAAATTCTAAAAAATTTAAATCTACACTGTAATATACCAAATTCCATTCCTATCTTAAAAAAGTGTTGTCACGATATATCTCGAAAATCTTGCATATATTGTTATTGCAAGCCTGATTGGCGTTTGGGTGACTTGAAGTTGCTATGTATCAATTTTTTGAATTTTGAAAATGAAATAGTTCGTAGCTAACATTTACTGTTTACGATCGTTATTTTAATTGTAAAATTTTAATTCTAATCGTTTATGAATATCGTTTTCATTTTAAAATTTATTTTGTACTTATTAATTCTGTTTTATTATGTGGTTTCATACAACATTTTTAAAAGTATTTAAAAGGTGATTGAAAATTGATTTTAGTTGTCATAAGAAAAAATGCTTCATAATTATTATCATGCAATTTACAATCCTTATAATCTTAAATATTTTAGAATGAAAAGTATAAGATCTTATTATTAAATTATCAAAAATATATTTAAAAATCTTCTTTTGGGAATTTTAAGAGATTTTAACGAATTTTCAGTATTTTCGAAAGTTTTCATGAAATTTTAAGTGATTTGTAAATGTTTCTGAATGTTTTAAGAGATTCCAACGAATTCTAAAAGATTTCAAGAAATTTTTATGAGTTTTAAAATATTTTATGGGGTTTAAGGGAGTCGTCTTATGTGATGGGTAAAAAAATCGGTTTTTTTTGCACATATCGCTTTCTAAACACATCTAGAATGTGTGTGTGAAAGGATTTTTGGCAATTCGGATTTGTTAAGAAATGGAAAAAATTTGTATTTCATTCATACCTAAACTTTTCTTTTTTCATTCATATCTAAACTTTTTTTTTTCATACACAATATCTCAAACAATAATTGACCGATTGGGCTCTAATTTTTATGGTATACTCAGGACATCTATAGTTTTAGCGTGAACCAGAATCATTGTGATATCTATATTTATTTTTTTACATTCTCATCAGAGAAGGTATTAAGTTTTGTGTAGAATTTAACACGTTTATAATTAAAAATATATATATATCGCGGGTATCTGATTAGGGCCACAGCAGGGCCTTTTTTTTGATAGGGCTTTGGAAGGGCGATTCCCACCAGGGCCGTACTAGAACATCTAGCTTTCCCCATCAGAGACCCGGCTATTTTGCCCCATCAGGGCCCCATTTAGTTTTCCCCATCAGGGCCTGACTAGTTTTCCTCATCAGGGCCCCAAATAAAAAGGGAAAACCAGTGAGGCTCCCACTAGGCCCCTATCGAAATTTCTACACGGGTTGCTCTTCGAATTATATAATATTAACCCAATAATTTAATACTTAAACATTAAATTAATGTATAAGAGTATTTCTTATTATTTATACAATAACAAGTAATAATTAATATATTATTATAGTATTATAGTGTATAATTAATAATTAATTCTTATTTTTCATTTTTTACTTTTTTTTTTAAATTTGTTTACTCATTCATTAAATTAGTTTCAGTATCAGAGCAGCGACTCGTATCCTATTAGTGTTTATTCATCAACACATGCTAAAAGTACCGGATCTATTAATGAACGCTTACATTACCTCTGGAGAGGTTTAAAATTGTCGCGATGCGGATAATAGATCATTTCAACGCTGGTCATAAAATACAATGTAATGTTTGCACTGAAATAATTGCTGTGGTTAAACTTAAAATTATGTGATTATATAATTATATATAATACTTGTATGTCTTTTTTGCGCGGTATTAATCTCGATTAATAATTAATATGCTCGACTTTCTTGACATATTCTATTTTGGCAAATTGTCTATTTCGTAGCATTGCTGAATCGCTTTGTTTTTCTTGGGAAAAACCGTTGAATTATGCATGTTGAATTGTATACGAGTAGCTCGAGCATGATCTTCGAGGTGGGTCATGGTCTTCAGTGTGCAAATTTCACGCGAGCAAAAGTCTACAGGGAGATACGAAAGTATTTTTCTTTTCTTCATTCACTTGAAAAAAAAATAAATCCGTGCTTGATGAAAATGAATTGATGAAAATTGATGAAATTGATGAAAAGTTGATGAAAATGGATGAAATTGACGACAATTGATGAAAGTTGATGAAAGTTGATGAAAATTGATGAAAATTAAATTCATAGATTTTATAAAATAATAGTCCAAATGCAATTTGACTTTTTTTGCATCTTATTCTTCTTATAACAGGAGTGATACGATTTCAAACGTCAATCTGCCCTTAATATTTTATACATTATATATTTCAAATATTTTATTACAATTTTATTCTTTTCATTTGGAAAAAGAATTAATTTAGAAAAACATCAACTCTATAAACGCCTCACTGCTTTATTTATATGCAATTTATTCTTACTATCATTAAAATCACTCAGTGAGATGAATACCTGTAACAAAGGATATTGATTTCTCAATCTGCTGCACAGAAAGAGCATCAGCAGAACATTACACCCTTTCACCTGTGGACGAGGATAATTTTTCCTTAGCGAAAAAAGAAATCCTCGAACTAGTTATACAAGAGACTTGGAATTACTGTCTCAAGATTTTTTTGGAATGTAATTAATTATAAAGTAATTACATAAAAAAATCTACAAAGCTTTAAATCATTTTTCAATCATTAATCATTGTTTAACATTAAGCTAATTTTTTTCAATTAATATTTAACAACTACTTTTAGACTTTATCTATTTTTTGCATTTTTTATTTCTAAATAGCAGAAATTTTAAAGATGTCATTTGATTTTAAGGAATTATTTTGAGATTATTAATGTTAGGATTATTTTAAAAGGCTTTATGATATTTTGAGAGATTATTATTATTATTTATTATTTTTTCAATATATATTTTAAAAATATATCTAAAAAAATATATTAAAAAAAGGTTTTGAAAAATTGATATATAAATATGAAATAAAATTCACAAGTTCTTTGAAAATATTCGTGAGACTTCATGACGCTCTGCGAAATTTTTTTTTGTCCACCCTATACAACTCTATGAGAGTCACGAGGTTTGTCTACGGCTTATATCGATGGGTATACATTTATACAACCATACCCACATCCTAGTGGGCGATCACGAGATATTTCGTCATTGATAGAACATGTGACTGAGCTACCTGCATGTCATTATTTTTACTACTTTTCAGGATTTATTGCTTCGTAAAAATAAAAGAAATTAAATTTTGAACATTTTTAGGTTTAGATTAAATTTTACATTTACGGATAATCCTCTATTTGCATAATTCTCTGCATATTATTTTTAGATGTCTTCTTCAATTTGAATAAAAAGTTAAAATAAATAAATAAATAAATAAATTGACTCGTCTGATTTTTTAACAAATTAGCAGACCAACACAACAATTCTTTTTTTGTTTTTACAACTTGAAGTCATTCCAAAGCCAATCAGATTTGAAACTATAATTTTGATTTAATTGAGATTTTTAGAGAGAAACCACTTTTTTAGAAAGGAATTTCAAGAGGTTTCTAGAAATTTTAAGGAAATTAGACGATTTTTAAGTGATTCTTACGAAATTCAAAAGAGTTTACGATTCTAAAAAGATTTACAATTTTAAGGGATTTTAGGATATTTCTCGAAATTTTAAAGGAATTTATGTAATTTTAAAAGAAACTTTTAAGAATTCTTAGCGATTTTAAAAGGGATTCTAAATGTTTTGAAATTTGGAGAAATTTTAAAAGGTTTAAAAAGGGTTGTAAGAGTTTTATGGGGTTTTATGGTATTTTAACTTTTATCCTGGAATTCTAAGGAATTTTAGGATATTTTAAAAGATTTCTAAGAATTGCGAGTGATTTTATGACTTTTATGAGATTTCTAATAATTTTAAAAGACTTCAAGACATTTAAAAATTTTTTTTTAATTCATGAAATTTGACGAGATTTCTAATGATTTACAGGGATTTGAAATGTCAAAGAATTTCAAGACGTTTCTAGGAATTTTAAGATTTTTTAACGAATTTTAAGGAATTTCAAAGGTTTTTGTGAAATTTTAAGAAATTTCGAAAGACGTAAGTAAGAAGTAAGTAAGAAGTAAGAGTTTTATGGGGTTTTAAGGTATTTTTCGAATTTTTTAAAATACTGTGGAATTCTTATAGATTTGATGGATTTTTATAGAATTTCTAATATATTAAAAAGATTTGAAGAGGTTTTTCAAATTTTAAAAAATTTTTTTGAATTGTTAAGGATTTCATGGAATTTGGCGAGATTTCTAATGATTTACAGGGATTTTAGATGATAAGAAATTTCAAGACTTTTTTTTTGGAATTTTTCGAGATTTTCATGAATTTTAACCTGGATATCAAAAGATTTATGATTTTGAAAAGTTTTGTGGAATTTTAATCTATTTCATAGAATTTTATGAGATTTATAATACATACATTTAATGGATTTTAAAAGATATAAAAGCATTTAAAATGTTATCGTAGAATTAAAAAAAATTTTCAAGAAGTTTCTGCGAATTTTAAGAGATTTTTATGACTTTTAAAATATTTTATGGGATGTAAAGGATTTAAAAATTGTTCAGCGAAATTTATTGAGAGATTTCAAAAGATTTTTACGATTTTTAAAGAAATGGAATTTTTAAGGATTTTATTAAATTATATGAGATTTCTAATAATTTTAAAGGATTTTAAATATTATCATGGAATTTCCAGGAATTTTATAAGAATTCGAGAGATTTTAATACTTTCTAAATATTTTAAAAATTTTAAGAATATCATGGAATTGATGAAATTTCTAATGATTTTAAAAGATTTTTAAATGTTAAGAAACTTCAATAGGTTTCTAGGAATTTTTAGAAATTTTCACGAATTTTAACATGGATTTCAAGAGATTAATGATTTCGAAGGTTTTCGTGAATTTTTAACGATTTTCAAGAATTTTCTAGGAATTTTAAGATTTTTGAACGAATTTCGAAGATTTTCCTGAAATTTTAAGGGACTTTTCTTTTTTTTCCTACTACTACGAATCATTCAAAAGCCAATCAGGTTTACAACAACAATGTATGCTTTATTTTCGAGACATTTCATGATAACACCTTTTTTTTAGGATAGGAATAATAATATCCAAAACCTTCTCAACCGGATGAACTTGTTTATCGAATATCAAATCGAATATGAAATCAAGTCACACACACGCGAAGTTTTCGTCACGTATTTTATTATACGTAATTCAATTCTAAATTCGATCACTTAAATTCTTCAAAGAAAAAAAAATCCTTATTGCCTATTTCATAAGCATGATTCATTTTTATCCGGATGAGATAAAATATAAAATTTAAATGAATATAATATAAAATGTCTAAAAATTAATGAAACAAGCCAGTTGATATAAATTTAAATTCTGAAAGTGTTTTTATTATAACTGTTAATACTTAAATAAATAACAAGGAAAAGCAGCAAATGCATCGCTGACTCGTTGTTTGTACCACCCGGTGATAAAAAAAATTATATTAAATGGCTCTTAAGTGAAAGAATGGAATCTTTCTTGATATAAAAATATCTTTAATGATTATAGAAATAGAAAGAAGAAATAAAAGTTGACAATGTCATCGAGTTTGCAATTGTGAACAAGTGCCGTTGCATGGATTGGCTCCCACTGTTTATTCTAGACAGTTACGGGATTGTACTGAGGACAATGAATTATTAGCGACAAATGAATAATTACACGACGTCTTTTCCTTCGAAGATGAGATATAGACGTTATCCAGATCCGGTTCCGGGTACTATCACGTGCGTAATAGAAACATGTACAAAAATAAATGAAGACTTAGTTACAAATCAATTTATACGAAAAAAGCTTTCAACGTCGTTTTTATAACGAATTTAATTTTCAAAATTATGATTTATGACATTTTGGAAGCTGAATCTGGACCAGGTTTGAAAATTTCTGCATAAAAAGATTCAAAATGGCCTTAAAATATTATATCATATTTCAGATTAAATACTTACAATCTTTTTTTATAAGTATATTTCATTTTTCGATATTTACATTTTTTGTCCACTATTTAGTTAAAATTAATTTTGATTATATTCAGAGTTTTTTTGAGAGCAAATTGGAATTTTTGATGAGAAATCAAGTCGATTTTCAATCACTTAAATCATCACGGCAGTTTTTATTGAATAATAAATGTCGTCATGTGACTTAAATCATTGAGATTAAAATCATATCAACTCAGGTAGGCTCGCTCGAAAGATTCTATTCAAATGACGCGATGCAAGAGACGATCGATTGTTTACGAGAAAATCAGGAGATCAGCACCATTCAACGCAACAACCATAGGCGTAAGAATAATAAGAAGAATACGTCAATCGAGAACAATCAGATTTATTCTGAGAAGATTCAACTTCATGGACAAAAAAAAATCTTCGAGTAGACAATTTTTAAAATATACCTGTTTGATAAATAATATTTAAATAGTTCCAGAGCGCAGAAAATATAAACTGATAAAATAAATTTAAAAAATAAAATGAACAATAAAATAAAAAATAATAATAATAAATAATAATAATAATAATAAAATAAATTACTTATTGTCTAATAAAATATCGTAAAATTCCACGAAATTCCTTAAAATCCTTCGAATCCTTTAAAAGTCTTTTAAATTACTTAATATCCTGTACAATATCTTAAAATTCCTTTAACATCCTTTAAAAACTGGTTAAAGTCATTTAAATTTCGTAAAATTCCTTGATATTCTTTAAAATTCCACAACCTACCGTTATATCCCTTAAAATTACTTAAAATTACTCTAAATACCATGAAATCTCTTAAAAACTCTTAAAATTCCTGGAAATCAACTTTCCTAGAAAATTCCTAGAAACATATTGAAGTTTTTTAACATTTAAGATCTTTTAAAATCATTAGAAATTTCATCAAATTCCATGAAATCCTTAAATTTTTTTAAATATTTTAAAAAGTAGAAAAGTACTCTTAAAATTTTATAAAAACCTTCGAAATCCTTGTACATTCTACAAAATCTTTTTTTAAAAAACCATAAAAATCTTCTGAAATCCCTCAATGAAATATTCCCTGACAAATTTAGAATTCCTTAAAACCCCATAAAACTCATACAAACCTTTTGAAATTCCTTAAAATTTCACAAAAACCTTAGAAATCGCTGAAATTCTTTGAAATATTTTTTAAAATATTATAAAAATCCTCTGAAATTCCTCAAGAAAATTCTTTGACAAGTTTTACATTCCCTGAACAATTTTTAAATCCTTTACAACCCATAAAATATTTTAAAAGTCATAAAAATCTCTTGAAATCTGTTCAAAGTCGTAAAAATCTCTTAAAATTTACAAAAGCTTCATGAAAGTTTTTTTAATTCTATGATAACATTTTAAATCCTTTTATATCTTTTAAAATCAATGAAATGTATTAGAAATCTCATGAAATTTAATAAAATTCGTAAAAATGTCATAAACTCTTTTAAAAATCATTAAAATCCCCTAAAATCTTTTAAAATTTCAAAAAACGTCTTGAAATTCTCTCAAATTTTATGATTGCATTTAAAATCCCTTTTATATCCTTTGAAATTCATTGAAAATTAGAGAAATGTCATCAAATTCCATGAAATCGATTAAAATTCCACAAAAATTTTCAAAACCATAAGTCTTTTCAAATCCACGTTAAAATTCATGAAAATCTATAAAAGTTCCTAGAAACGTCTTGAAATTCCTTAACATTTAAAATCCCTGCAAATCATTAGAAATCTCGCAAAATTCCATAAACAACTTAACAATTCAAACAAAATTTTTTAAAAATTTGAAAAATCTCTTGAAATCTTTTAAAATTGCTAGAAAGCTCTTGAAAATCCTTAAATTTCTCAGAAAATCTTTTAAAGATCAGAAAAATCTCTTGAAATCTCTTTAAATTATTGGATACCTCATAAAATTCTATAAAATCCCTCACAATTCTTAGAAATCTTTTAAAATATTTTAAAATTCCTTAGAATTCCAGGATAACATTTTAAATTCCTTAAAATTCGTTAAAAAATCTTAAAATTCCTAGAAACCTCTTGAAAGTCCTTAAAAATTCGCAAAAACCTTCAAAATCATTAATCTCTTAAAATCAACTAAAATTATTAGAAATCCCATAATATTCCATAAAAACAATTCTTAGAAATCTTTTAAAAAAATATTATCGAATTTTAATCCTATACCTATATTATAATATATGTATATGTATTTCATTTCCCTTATGCTGACTGATCCAAAATTCTGGGTAATAATAAAAAAGATAATTGGCACCTTGACATTTCTGAGGTGGAGTTTTGCTAATGCAGAAATATTTTGCTTTATTTTGTCTTTGAAATTCAACTCATGGAAAAAGAAACCAAGTTTTTTTTTAGCGATGAAGAAAAAAAAGTGTAAATAATATAGGTGGCCAAATTTTTTTGATTGATCTCTTACGCCAGTGGAGATGAGCTTCCACTAAGTTTTCTCGTGATGCAGGAATTGACCTTTTGTTCGGACATTCACCTATTCAGAGGTTTCCTTGAGATACTGGAACTTCCAGTGAGAATTATTTCTTTACAGGAGATTCGCTTCATTGGACAGAAATGTTACAGGAACAAATGCAAAAAAAAAGGGAAAAACAAATGGAAAAAGTACTTGATTCGGGACACTTGCATTGTAAAACGATCCTTTTTAATCCCATTGCTTCTGCTGTGAAAGAAAATGGAAAAATATTTCTATAGAATCGAAAGAAAGTTTATTGTAATTCAATGTCGTCGACCAATATTTCAAAATCATAATTTCGACAATTATTACAGTACTGGTAGCTTAAAATACTATAGAATGTAGTTACCGTTAAAAAATTAAAAGCGATTAGCATATATTAACATTAAATTCTTATTACTAATTATTATATATTTATTTATTTTTATTAATTATTATTAATAAAATTATTTATTTTATTTTTATTTATTATTATTTATATTTATTCATAAATCAAAAAAAAGGATTTCCTAAATTTAAATTGCGTATGCCTAATTTAAATTTAGGAAATATGCTTGTATTAATTTATTACATTAATAATAATTACAATTATTGACATTTGTCAACCTAATTTTTATAATGTTCACCGCTTTCTAATTTCAAAAGGTATATAATATATATGTATGTGGAGTGAAATCTATTGAGTGTGAAAATTTTTGAATTAAAGGTGAAGATGATTCAACCAAGTATAAGAGTAGATGCACATTTCCTTGATATAAAAATTCCAGTGCAATACGATTGCTTGTATTTTAATCAGGAGAAATTATCCTAGATGCTTACCATTACATGTTATGTTGCACGTTCCTCGGATCACGTGCTGATTGTGACGCAATGTTCTTTTCTATGCGAGTTACCTACATTGATGCATCGCCTATATCTTCATATCACGAAAATCAATTTAACACTCACTATTTCTGCCTTTTTCAAAAATTTCAAGTCATTTCAAAATACAAAAACTGTTTTTTAATTTTCTTAAAATCTGTTACATCTCTTAAAATCTACCCTGAATGTTTCGGATTGAAATTCATTCCGAATTAATCAGAATTATTCCGGAATTTGTATCTGAACCAAACAGTTTCATTCCGATCTAATCTGAAGGAAGTTTTCAATCCGAATTAATCCTAAGTCCATTAAAAATCAATCCGAACCTTTAATCCGATTGAATTCGCCAATCCGAAAGAATCAGAATTAATCCGAACTTTAACTTCGAATAAATCTGATTAATCCGCATGAATCAGAAGTTATCCAAATTTTACGGAATCATTCGGATTGATTCTGATAGACCGGATTAATTCGGATTGAACGTTTGGATTCATTCTGATTGACTAGATTTATTCTGATTCAAGGTTCGGATTAAATCGGATTGCTTTTGAATGGGTTTAGCATTAATTCGAATTCATTCGGATAGAAAATTTCGGATTGATCCGGAATTTGTACCCGCACAATTTCAAAACAGTTTCATTTCGATCTAATCCGAAGAGAGTTTTCAATCCGAATTAATTGGAAACCCATTAGTTAAAATCAATCCGAACCTTTAATCCGCTTGAATTCGCCAATCAAAATTAATCCAAACTTACAACCCGAATAAATCCGTTCATTCCGAATGAATTCAAATTCATCCGAATTTTTCGGATCGATTCGGATAGACCGGATTAATTCGGATTCATTCGGATTGAAAGTTTGGATTCCTTCCAGATTTACCAGATTTATTCTGATTGAAGGTTCGGATTAATTTGGATTCCTTTTGAAAGAGTTTCGCATAATTCGGATACATTCGGATTGACCAGATACATTCAGATAGAAACTACGGATTCATTCGGATTAATTCTGATTGCGTTTGAATGAGAATGAAGATTTGGGATTGATTAGCCAAAATCAATCTGAAGTTCTAATCCGCATGAATCCGTCAATCCGAATTAATTCAAACTTTCAATCCGAATAAATCCGGTCTTTCCGAATAAATCCAAATTTCTCAGAATTTTGCGAAATCGGTCAGATTGATTCGGATAGACCGTATCAATTTGGATTGAAAGTTTGAATGAGTTTCGCATTAATTTGGATTCATTCGGATTGACTGGATATATTTGGATTGAAGGTTCGGATTGAAAGTCTCGATTGAACGGATTGACCAGATCCACGCGGATTGAATGTTTGGATTGATTCGCATTAATTCAAATTGTTTTTGAATGGGTTTCGAAACAATTCGGATTCATTCGGATTGATCAAATTTATTCGGATTAAAAGTTCGGATTAATTCTGATTAATTCGGATTGCTTCTGAATGGGTTTCAAATTAATTCGGATTAAAAACTTCCTTCCGATTAGATCAGAATGAAACTATTTGGTTCGGATACAAATTCCGGAAGTATTCGAATTGATTCGGAATGAATCCGAAGCTTTCGCTATTGATTTATATGGAATTTTTTGAAACGCCTTAAATTACTTAAATTAAAACTTCTGCAATCTCCTAAATAACTTAAAAAAAAAATTTTTGATAAGTGAGGCAGTAACGGTAACGTTAACACTGTAACACTGGTCATTTTATGAGATTTCATTAATCTGAAGATCGTATTTGTATGAACATTATCTCTAAAATAGTCGTGCAAGATTTCGAAAACACTCCTGTGGCGTGACGACAGGTTCTCAACCTTGTCTTGGAATTCACGGGAAAAACGTATTTCCACAATTCAGTGTTTGTGCGGCAAGTCAGACGTCGCGTCAGAAGGCCTTGTCGCGATTCACTTGGCGGTTATTAACACGATTTTAGAACGACTTTTATGCAATCTTGTTATTGCAAAATTCTAACGATTGCACCAAGACCAAGACGTCCCACTAATATAAGGATTTACGTCCTTAAATTTAAACACTTGAAAATAGCGCCTAACAGTCTGCCAGTCTGGCCACTACCGCAATCAAAAATTCAGTCATCATTGGACTGTGATTGGTATACATTTGACTCTTCAAATATTAACCAAAATTTTTGATATTAACAATATCAGAGACATATTTACGAAATTCAAAACAGAGGCTGTCCCAATATTAACTAAATTCCCCTCTCTCAATAGTCACATCAATTATACATACGTCACATCCTTTACGCATGCGTATTGTGTAAAAAATATTAAAATAATTCCGTTTAGAATTTTAAACTGCGCGCGAATAGCAGCCAATCAGATGCCGAGTGCCATGACATGTGCAGTGGTATCTGGTGTTTATTATTAATAAATAACTGATTTTAGTAAATAAAAACATTAGAACCTTCATTAATTAAAATTTCCACATAAAATATTTGGTGATTTTCCGCATACTGTGGTAAATATTTTTAATTTAACAATTCTTTTCAAATACTTTGAAATATGACCAATAAGATGCGCAGATGCATGCGCTTGCGCATTAGTAACCAAGTAGTATAGTCACGTGACGTGGGTCACGTGCTTCTTTTACATAAATAAAAACAGTAATTATCATAATTACGCCCTCGTTTTTATTATGTTACGAGTACGGAAAGAATAAAAGTATAGAAACGCGTAGGTAGTCAATGTCATGCAAGATTCCCCCTGTAAATCGTCTACAATTGGCACAAATATTTGAGATCTTTTAGATGCGTCCAATCCAACCTAACCCAGCTGTTAAATCGCTGTCAAGTGTCCAATGAATGCAGTGCACAGTTTTTGTTGCACTGTTTTTTGTCACAAGGCTAAATCCGCTGACCCAGCCCATAAATTTATAGCATTACTGATTTCACTTTGTCAGTTGTTGCTAATCATGTGTTTATAAACTAGAGAAGCTAGTGAATATCCAAATTTCGGACGTCACATGAATATACACGGATTTCAGCAGTGGTTTTTATGAAAGGAGTTTTCCACGCTTTGTTTACATTTGTAATTGTTCACAATTCATGGTAATTGTTGCGATTTGCGAGACAAAAAGTTTTCTTGACATTCTACAAAGAAAGATAAGAGCACCTGGGACTTGTGACAATTTTTATATGCGTAGCAGAGTTACGAAAATGATTCATCAGAAATGCATCAAAGGATTGTATCCTTCGAGTAATGTTTACAGATTTGAGGTGTCGGAAGAAAAGGTACCTTGGAGTGTAGATTTTCCGGAGTATAAACCTAATGAATTTAATTCACCTGTTTTGAAAGATAAACCTTGGGCTGATCCGGAAATTGATAATCCGTCGTTTGAGCCTAAGTGGAATTCTGTTGATGGTAAGAGTGACAAAGTTCATGCAGGATGTCTAGCAATCTGGAAAAACCCGGGAATTTGATGTATTATACCTTGAAAAATATTAGAAAATGCCGGGAATTAATTGAATTTATTTAAATTTTAATGGCAATATAATACTGTCAATTTACTATACAATTTTTATTTGATTTTAAAGTTTGCCGGGATCAATTTGAAGTGGAAAATTCGCTAGACACCCTGTTCACGATATAGATATTATTATATTTTTTATGCGTTTCAGGTCATTGCATATATTTTGATTTATAACATAAACATTATACAAAATTTTTTAAAAATCAGAAAAATATCTTGAAATTCCTGAAAATTAGACGATAACTTTCAAAATTCTTTTAAATTCGAAATCTTTTGAGTCATAAAAATCGTTTGAAATTCTTCAATAAAATTGCCTGACAAACTTTAAAATCCTTTAAAATTCATACAGTATTTAAAAATGTTAAAAAATGTCCGGAAATTCGTTAAAATTCTACAAAATTATTTAGAAATTCTAAAATTCTTTTTAATTTAGTGAAAACTATTTGAAAATCGTCAAAATCCCTTACAATTCATGAAAATCTCTAAAAATTCCTAGAAACACACAATATTTTTTAAAAATCGACTAATTTCTTGAAAGCTCTTAAAAAATGTACAGCCTTTGAACGCCTTTTAAATTATACTAAATATTTCAAAATCGTCAAGATCTTTTGAAATCTCCACAAAATTTAAAAATTCATGAAAATTTACTCTTGAAATTACTTAAAATTACTAGAAATCCCATAAAATCTCTCGCAATTCTTAGAAATCTTTTAAAATATCTTAAAATTCCTTGGAATTCCAGGATAACATTTAAAATTCTTTAAAACCCCATAAACCTCTTATAAACCTTTTGAAATTCCTTAAAATGTAAAGACATTTAGAATCCCTTTTAAAATTGCTAAGAATTCTTAAAAGTCTCTTAAAATTGCATAAATTCCTTTAAAATTCTACGAAATCTTTTTAAAATCCTAAAACTTTCGTAAAAATCACTTAAAAATCGTCAAATTCCCTTAAAATTTCTAAAAACCTCTCGAAATTCCTTTCTAAAAAAGTGGTTTCTCTAAAAATTTCTCAAAAATCTCGCATATATTATGGTTTTAAATCTAATTAGGCTTTAAATGTCTTAATGTTGTAAGAAGGAATACAAAATAATCGCGCGTGCTGGTTTACTAGTAATTTAAAAAAAATGATTCCAGTCCCTTTACAAAATGCAATTCAATTAAAATTGCTTTTGTATAAAGAAAAACTTTTTGATGAAACATTTTAATTGCAAATGGAATTCAAATCTTCATCCTCGCAAACTTATTCACTAATTTGAATCATGTGATTCTCAAAACTCGTATATTCAACAGGCAATGTGAACCGCCAAAGTTACACAAAAGACTATGAGATAAACGAACTCGGTCAGCCTCAAAATCCAATTGGCCGAACTGGTATCGTCGGTCGGGGACTTTTGGGTCGTTGGGGCCCAAATCATGCTGCTGATCCGATTGTAACTCGTTGGAAACGAAACGGAACCGGGGCTTTAGAAATTGACCGAAAAACCGAGAAACCAATTCTACAATTTATCGCTATAGAGCGAAGAGATTCAAAAGATTGGGCCATCCCTGGAGGAATGGTAGATCCAGGAGAAAAGGTGTCTGAAACTTTAAAGCGAGAATTTATGGAAGAAGCTTTGAGTTCCCTTGAAAAAACAGACGAGGAAAGAGAGGAGATGGAAGCTGCTTTAAAAAAATTCTTTGAACGTGGAGACGAGGTTTATAAAGGCTATGTCGATGATTCGAGAAATACAGACAACGCTTGGATGGAAACGATCGCTTTGAATTTCCACGACGAAGACGGTAGTACCGTTGGAGAAATAAATTTGAAAGCTGGTGATGATGCGAGCAACGTCAGATGGATGGACGTTGACAAAAAGCTGAACCTCTTCGCCAATCACTCCGATTTTATTAAACAGACGGCACATAAACGAAATGCTCATTGGTAATTGAGTAAAAGTTCACCCCCAACCAAAATCAATTATATGGATTCTACGATAAATATTTTTTATACCGCTTTTTCTACACGACTTTGATGATTTTCTTCAACTAAATATGTTGTAAAAGCCTTAATCTTCTTACTCAATGATACACAAATTTACAAAAGTTTTTACAATTGGACCTAGAGAAATAACGTACAAAGATTTATAAAAAAAATTAACAGTAACTTTATTTTGTACCGTAGTCATCTAGAAAAAATACATACATATACTTTTTCAGATAAAGATTAGAGATATAATTACAAATTGCGTTTAACGCACAAAAAATCACAGACAACAATTCAAATGGTCAGATTTTGAAATCTTATTTTTCTAAATAATAATGAAGATATTAATCTGCCATGCTTTAGGTGTTTGAACAAAAGGTTTTAAATTAACGAATAAAATCTTATATGTATATTTTAGACCAGCTAATTACAGCTAAGTACATTAATGTACAGTATTCATTAATTTTTTCTCAATGCAAATATCCACGAGGTCTTGTAAATTTAATTTAAAGTATTTGATACAGTATAAATAATATTTATAACTGCATTTACAAGTTACCTGTACGTAAAATTAAAGATATATAATTAAAGTTAAAGATTGTCGGTACTTAAAATTAACCTTCCAATAATGATCCTCTTACATCAAAACTTGGAAATATAAGAACGAATTTATATATAATATATTTTAACTCTACTGAATATGGGTTATATACAACTTATATGGAAATTCTGGCAATGAAATCTAGAAGAGCAGAATTATTTCGAATATTAAGTACATGGATTTATCGATATTTGAAGCAAGTTAGGATGAAAATATAAAGCGACTATGATTTTTAAATTAGGTCCCAGTCAGTCTTTGACAATTTTCATCATTTAAAATTTAAAAGACTACAATCTACGGACCTGAAGTGAAACTGGAGTCAAATTTTCTATGTTCAGTCTGGACACAGTTACTTACTATTTATATGGCAACGGCTCATGGCTTTTCAAGCACAGAATCATGCAAAAGAATTAAAAGTGTAAATAATCAAGAACATAATATTAACCGTTGGCAATAGTATTGACAACAGATTTTTCGTTGATTCCCAGCATGTTTAAAAATACTTCTGTAGGGTCTTTAGCCTCGTCTAATTTCTCTTCAAAGTAAAGAGAATCTGATTTCTCATTAGGTTTGGAGACAAAATAATCTTCGTACTTTAATAGTTGATTTAGACTAATTTTTATAGCGTTATGGGCTTTCTGAAAGGTAGAACTTTTCTTTTTGGAGAGTATTGACTGAGCTTCGTTTGAAATATGTTCAACTTGGAGTTGAGCCTCGCAATCGAGAGCCCGCTTTGCTTCTTTCTGGCCCAAATCTGCTGCCCTTCTAAATAAAATTCGGGCCCTATCGAAGTCGACCGAAATGTCACCTCTTCCTTGCGCGTAGAAAACGGCGAGATTATACATCGCGTCTGCGTGACCCATTTCCGCAGCCTTTTTATAATATCTCCCCGCCTGTAATTATAAAGAAAAGTTTTAAATTGCAAAGTCAATCTGCTGTAAAAGGTTGGAGTGCAAAAATTCGTTTCAAGAAACATTGTTTGAATTAAGTACCTTTATAACATCAATATTTGTCCCGAGTCCCAACTCGTGACACAATCCGAGATTAAATAGGCTTCCCGGTGAAGATAATTTAGCACCAGCCGCAAAATTTTTCAGGGCGTCATTATAACGTTTGTCTTTTACAGCTAGAATTCCCAAACGTAATTCGTATTCTCCCACTGCAATTCTGTGTGTATTAAGGAATTTGTTTTCTGCTTCCTTCAAAGTCTGTTTGAATAGAAATCATTTTTATTAGTAAAATATTCCAAAAATTTTTAGATAAATAAATTCAAATGAAGCCTTTGATCTAAATTTTCAATAAAAAATCAATTGGATACATTATTTTAACATTCTTACCTCTTCGGCGGTGAGTGGTCCATAGGGTCTTGATGGTGTCCAGTCAGTTTCTGTAGCTACATCAATTTTCTCATTGTCATTTCCTATGCAATAAGCGGTGGGTAAGACGAACTGTGGCTTCAAATTTAACACTTGAGCGAGCAAGTGTTTGATGTGGACTTCTGGTATTTGCAAGACCCTTCTGTGGAAATTTGTTTCTTGGCGCTGATCCTTTTCAAAGAACCTCCTGCGTAGACAAAGAGATTGGGAAACTACCCAACCAATAGCGAGCACACTCGACTGTAAAAAAATGGAAATTTTATCAATAATTACCGTTTATTTTAGTTTTGTTTCTACTTTTTAATAATTGTCATCACGAGTGCTAGATCTCAGTTCTATCCTCAAAATTCAAATTCTTTATCTTACTTGACAAATATTATCAATAGAAATTTTTTCTATTTATTTCTATTTATTCTATGTATTTGTTTATAGTAATTGGTTTTTCAAAGCTCTAATTTTCTTGATTTATTAGATACTATTTAGTGGGTCATTTTTATTTTTCATTCAACTTAAAAAGTTTCACATAAAAACAAACCCTTGAAAATATTTGTTTGTTTTGTAAACAAAGGATTCTTAAATTATATGTGGGATACTGGAGTATCGTGAAGGTGACCTTGAGAAATATAATCTAAAGATTACCAGGAAAATTGAAAATTTCGGCAATGTTATTTAATAAAATGTAAATATAGATTAAAAGTGGTGAATCGCAATTTTCACTATACATATCCTATATGTATAAGATTACAAAAACATCTTACCCAACCAACAGCTTCGGTCCAATTATGTTTAGCATCCCACTTGGACTGTTTTTTATCCTTAGCACTGTTGGCTTTTGCAAACCCGTAAAATCCATTGGTAAATGCCGAAAAACTCGGTGGCAAGAACTTTTGATTACAAACAAGACTTGTCTTAACTTCACCCTTTGAATTACCAGAATTAGTATCCTGTGAACTTTGCGAGCAAATATTTGTACGACAACCTGACCGACCCAATGATTCTCGGATTCCACGAGCCACAAACTTCCACATTATATTTTACGAGTTGTCACGAACCACGGGGACGAAATTTTTCGAAATTAAAACAATTTTTCCAACCATTCGAACACCCACCTTATATTTTGATTAAACCCTTGTTTTCACTACAATACGGCGGCCATCTTTAAATCTTTCTCCAAAAAATCCTCCAGCGCAGCACTTGTTAATGCGCATGCGTCGGACAAGGAACCTTATTGGTCCAATTTCGCGGAAATTTTTGAAATGCTAAAATTATTTCAATTATTATCCTATTATTCATAAATAATTAAATTTTAATAAATAAAAATATCAATTAAATCATTAATTAAAACATTTATATAATAGATCTAGTGATTTTATGATTTTCCGCAGAGAGAAATAAGTAAATTGGATTTAAGTAGCAAATTTTATTACACTCAAAAGAATATTGCGATACATGTGAGAAATGTAAATGCAAAATCTTAATAGCTAAATTGCAAATAGCCTCACAATTCAATTCCCCTTATAATTACACATATTTACATCAAACTACGTTTTGTTTTAAATAAAATTATAACTTTTTTCTCTCACACCTACGTAATTGCTAAAAACGATAATTGTCAATCACTTAAACGAAAATTTAATCCTAGGCCTATCGAAATTTAAAAATATCTCTATTCTCCAGAATATCTAAGGATGAAAACTCGAATTATTTACAGAATCGGGTTTGAATTATATAGATTTATAGATGAATAGTAAATTAAAAACTAAATGCTTCATAGACATTGGCACCCAGGGCCTTCAATTTGTCATTCAAAATCAGTCTCTGCAACCAATCCGAGGGCACGTCACCCGAAGTGGCAATATCCGGAACCTGTCCGTTTATAATTGGAATGATTTTCGCCATAGGCATCGTGATTCTATTTAAATTAACAAACGTGTCCTTATGAGATGCATCTACTGATTTCTTTACAGAATCCGCCCAGAGCGTCTCTTTTCCATTAGATGTTCCTGGCATAGGAGAAAAGTTACCATTCGTAGTTGCATTACTCATAGCACAAGAATCTCCAAAGTACTCCGAAATATGATCAATAACTAGAGCGAATCCGCTTCTGACGCTCGTTTGAATCAAACTCTGTACTTCTTCACTCTCAAGAAGATCTAAAGTCTCGTTGATCATCTTAGACAAAACACCGTCAGTTTCTTTTTCACAATTTGGAGGGACCATATAATTTGTTAAATTCTTCACTGGATCAACACTGGAATCGGCAGAGATGAGTGACATTACTGACCAGTAAATCTGCTCAAGATCTCTCAAAGTTAACTTATCTCTCAAAGAAATCGACGCAGTGATTTCTTCAACTTTTTCCTTGATCAATGCACTCAGCTTTTCTACTCCATGATCCATGAAATATCCACAAAGGGATAAATATTTCTGCTGGGTTAGTCCATCAGCTTTCATGACTCGATTCAAATTCTGTGAATCCTTAAACATGTACCCTCCAATCAAATTAAGTTGGATCCTTAGGGTTGCGACTAGCATTGCCTGCGAATAAATTATTACAGCTGACCTCGAAATCGCTAAAACCTTTAAAGTATTCCAACAAGCGATCTTATCAGTGCATCCATTTCGGAGTTTGTTGACAACTGCTTCGGTATCCAAAACTTTCGTGACGGAATTTCGAACACTGGTCGCTAAAGTCAATATCGTTTGATCGCAGGTTCGCTCTGTGCTTTCAAAGTGCTGACATCGACGGGATCGCTCTAAAAGTTCTCGAACTTCTTTTTCTTGCCATTCTCGAAGCTTGCGTTGTGTATATCTTGTAATGAGGATAAGGCTGCCAACAACCGCTCCACTGATGATAAATTTCCGCTTGTGTCGACTCAAAAAACCTCGTATTCTCGAGAACATCTTGAAATTGGCGATTTTTCAAAATAATTAGGCTCTTTTCATTTACTGTTTGTTATGGAGAAGTTTATCACGCTTGGTATAATGGATAAATTGATAAGATTAGATTCCATTCTTATCGTAGGCCTTTAAGAATTAGTAAGTAGTTTTCTCGTTGATAGAGGAAATTCTCACCAAGTTCTGTAATGAGATTTTAATTTTTAAGCTTGTGAACTATTTGTCATCCAATCTTTCGCAATAATTTGTATTTATCGTTATAATTTAAAAATTATATTAAAATATTATTCGGAAATATAAAAACTAAGTAAATTCAAAATTATAATAAATAAAATTTATAGAAAACTGATATTCGGTGATACAAATTTCCGTAAAATAAAAGGGATGAAAGCTACAAAGTAACCTAACTTTTTACATGAGTTTGTGTTTATTCTAATTAATCTGATTAATGTTGAGACTCCATCTTTATAAATAATTAAATTATGTGCCAATTAATTGATGTTGATTTTTTCAGATTCTATCACATTATAGGGGATTTTAATTGATTTTAATATTAAAATGATGCCAAAACTCCAAAAGACAATTTGAATATTTTCGCCAATTTTAAAAACAATTTTCCAAGCAGATTATTGCGAAACAAAGATAAGTTCATTGTGATAATATTTACAATTTTTTTTACTTTAGAGAATTAAATGAATTATAGAAACAATTTAATTTGTACATAAACGTGAGCTAACCTGAATTATTGCAAATATTCCTTGTGAAAATCAAATGAAACCACACCTTGTGAACTTTGGATTAAAGCAATACGCATATACTTAAATAAAATGAGATGGTTTATTTGCGAAAGTATTTCAAATCCGACCTTTAAACCTTTAGAAAAGCGAGTTTGCAATCCTTCTTTTTCACTCTTTTCTTTCTTTAATCGCCATTGAGTGTCAAAACAGAAATTCTGTCGGTAAAGTGGTTTTGTCGGTAAGAAAGAAATCTTAGTTTACTAAGAAAACAAGGGTACATAATCTAAATTTGCTCATATGGTAATTATCACTTGCTCTTATAATAATCTGATAATTTACTGATAAATAATCTAATTAACATAATAATTAATATTTAACTAATATACTGATTGTACTAATATACTGTTTATTGTCAATTATGTATCATTTATCCGATCCCTTCGTTACCGGCAGTTTTGCATTTTTGACAAAGATATTTATTTTGTTTTTGATAACGATTTGAAACAAAGTGTACTAACTAAGGTTTATCTATAGTTCTAAATTTTTATAATAAAGATAAAATGTTTCAAAATATATTTTTTTAGCAGTGAAAAATGCTGGTAAGGTAGGGATCGGATAATCTCTATTATATTTTCAATTGTCGATGTACAAGGCCATGTATTACCATCTCTGGTTTTACTTATTCGATCCCTACCATTTATATTACTATCGATCCCTACCTTACCGGCATTTTTTTCTCTGCAACGATCCTTCTACATTTATTCAGGTATCAAATTCAAATTTTCTAAAATTGAAACCAAAGCATCAAGGTACGTTTATCTGGTCCTAAATATTGACATTTATAAAAAAAATTTCGAAAAAATTTTTTTCTATTTTTACAAAAATTTAAGACCAGATAAACATACCTTTGCATATTTTCTTCAATTTTAGAAATTTTCAATTTGATATTTCAATAAATGTACAAGTAAGGTTGGAGAGAAAAAATGCCGGTAAAGTAGGGATCGGATAAGTCTTACATGGCCTTAATTCTAAATTTAATGAGATATTGAATTGAAAATTTCTGTAATTGAAGTTAAACCATTAAGTTACGTTTATCTGGTCCTAAATATGGAAATTTCTAAAAAAAAATTTTTTAAATATTGTTTTTTATTTTTACAAAAATTTAAGACCAGATAAATATACCTTAGCCTATTTTCTTTAATTTTAGAAATTTTCAATTTGACATCTCAATAAATTTAGAAGTAACGTTGCAGAGAAAAAAAATGTCGGTAAGGTAGGGATCAGATAAGTAATACATGCCCATATAATTGCCTATAAATTATTTTGAATTCGAAGGTTGTTCAAGCTTAAGAATTAACGAGAATTGAGAGCACAGTAGTACTATAATGCATTATTTATTTATCATTGTTAATGGCATATATTGTGGAAAATTGTGGGAATAATGTACGTGGTATTCAAAAAGCTCATTTCGATGGAAACGTTGCCATTAATATTATCAACGCGTATAATGCCAGGAAAACTCTGGGGAAGCTTTAAAATTATACTTCATATGGGTTATAGAATTAATTGTAAAATCCAAGTTTATTTGTAAAAATGGGAAAGAATTCATCAATTTGAATTATTATTGAGGTTTATTTCTACGAAATTATATAAAAGAAATATCATATGCCGCATAATTAAAAAAAACTGATCTAACATATTCAATCTAAATATTTAATTATTTATGAGATAATTATTTATCTAGATAATTTATTTGGCTGAATATTTATATGCTTACGATAAATATCTAGATATTTAAGATGAATATATTTGTCATTCAATTTTTGGACTATCTAGATCTAAGTTAATTTTGTATGTATTAAATTGGTTAAATAAGCCTCCGCAAATGTATTGTAATTAGCAAGCACTAGATGGACATTTTATCTCTATATGTACAAGTTTTAGACTTTTCTTAATTAATTTACCCGATTTCTACCATACCGACATTTTTTCTCTGCAATGCTACGTTTACATTTATTGAGATATCAAATTGAAAATTTGTAAAATTAAAGAAACTATGCTAAGGTATGTTTATCTGATTTGAAATTTTTATAAAAATAAAAAAAAACAAATTTATAAATGTGAATATTTAGGACTAGATAAACGTACCTTAATGCTTTAGCTGCAATTTTAGAAATTTTCAATTTAATATCTCAATAAATGTATACGTAGCGTTGCTTGACATGGCATTAAAGCTTAATGCAAAAACTATTACCATTTTCAGCATACGTTCCATTGATTGAGATGTGTTGTTGCTTAAACTATTAGATTCGGCCTCATGTTTTTTTTTGTACTGTAGTTTCCCTTTTTTTATATGATATTTCTTAATTTCTCTTCTTCATATATGACAGGATCTTTTGTTTTTCTTTGGCTATTGATATTGCATGCTTTTTTTGATGATATGTATATCCAAAAACTTTTGAACACGCACTTCTTATTTTAAAATTTATTAATATTTATAAATTTTTTAAAAAATATTTATTTTTATTCATTTATTTTTTTAATATTTATTTATATTTGTTAATTTTTTTTACCACTGTATTATAAAATTTCAGGTTCTTTTGACTTTATTGTAAACTTCCAAGTAAATTGAATTGAAAGTAATTGAAATGAAAAAATATTTATGGGAAGCAATATTATAGAGAAGAATAATGTGGTTACCAGCTCAGCTCTCGTAAAACTGCATGATGCATTGAATGTACTGTAATGAAGTTAAGTTGTTATTGGTTGCTATTCCTAAGCCCCCTATTGGTTGATAGTACAATATTCTCAAACTCAAGTCTCATTAAAAGGATTGGTGGGGTTATTCCTGTAAAATTTCTCTGGAGTAGGAGTTTATCAAACTAATCTAATCTCATAAGACCAGGCATCAAATTACTCTGGCAACACCCAAGACTCAGCAGACTCTTATCCTCAAAAGTTTTAAACTGTATAATTTATAATCCCGCGTGAACAGCCTACAAATTACGATGAAGAATATTTTGTATTGTATTATATACATTATATTATATTATATTATATTATATTATATTATATTATACTGTATTATATTATAATATAATAGAATATATTATCTTTATTTAAAAAATTAGAATTGCAGGATCATTTCAAAATTATTCTGAACTTGTTGTTCCAAGTAATATAAAAATTTAGAAGAATAGTAAATGCAGGGATTTAAGATAATCCATCCCTAAGTTTCGCGAATCTTAAGCTCCGATTAACTTTTTCTCGCCACCATTCTCATTATTTTTGTGACAACAAGCTCAGAGATAACGGAATTAAGACTTTAGATACAGAATTAAACTTCCTCCAGATAATCTCGACCTTCCTAATCCTGCGAACAGCTTCAAGTCATACAGATCAACGTGTGTGTTACAGAAGACACCGGTTTTTCCTCATCCAAACTTTAGTAATCCTCAGCTTACGGTTTTATTACTATACTGGACTCTGAAGACGTGTCCGGCCCATGGAAATATTTACGAAAAAGATGATATTGGGTTTTGAATTTTTTATTAATTCCAGGCTTTCTGAATACATAACTGAAAAGAAAAGAATGGCCTACTTTCTTTCTCCATATAAATATATTTTGTAAATTATATTTTAAAAAGTAGCAATATCTTTTTCAGGGTTCAATTTGACAATATTTTTTCATTATATTATTATATAACAACAACTCCCTTTAATTTAACTTAATAACTTTAGTTAAATTTTAATTAAATAATTATAAAGGTATATAATTATTTAATATAAGTAATTAATAAATAAATAAATATATATATATATAATACATAATATATAAATTGAAATTCTACTATAAAATTTAAAGACCCTTTACGTCTTTTAAAGTTCATTAAAATTATTATAGAAATCTCATTAGATTCCATGAAATCCTTAAATTTCTATACAATCTTTACAAAATAAAAAAATCCCTTAAATCTTTACGACAACCTACGAAATCGTTTTAAATTCTACAAAATCTTTTAAAAATCATATACATAGAGAAATTTTTTTGAAATCCCTCAATAAAATTACCTTAAAATTCCCAGAAACTTCTTAAAATTCTTTAAATTATACGATACCTATAATTATAATTATTTATTAGAAATCTCATTAAATTCCATGAAATCCTTAACAATTCTATAAAATCTTTTAAAAATAATAAAAATCTTTTAAAAACCCTCAATAAAATTTTCTAACAAATTTTAAAATCCTTTAAATCACATAAAATATTTTAAAAGTTATAAAAATCCCTCGAAATTTGATTGAAATCTGATCAAAGTCCTGAAAAGTGAAAATCTCTTAAAACTCCCAGAAACTTCTTGAAATTCTTTAAAATTCTACAATAAACACTTAAAATCCCTTCATATTATTCAAAATCCATTTAAAGTATTAAAGATCTCGTCAAATTCCATGAAATCCTTAAAAATTCCATAAAAAATTTTTAAAATTAAAAAAATCTCTTGAAAATCCTTAAAAATTCTTAAAAACTCATAAAAAAAGTAAAAAACTTAAGAATTATTAATCTCTTGAAATCCATATCTTAAAATTCATGAAAATCTCTAAAAATTCATTAGAAATTTCATCAAATTCCATGAAATCCTTAAAAGTTCTACAAAACCTTTTAAAAATAAGAAAAATCTCATAAAATCATTAAAATTTTACGAATACCTTCGAAATCCTTGTAAATTCTACAAAATTTTTTAAGAATTATAAAAATCTTTTGAAATCTCTCAATAAAATTCCCTGACAAGTTTAAAAATTTTTAAAGTCATAAAAATCCCTTGAAATCCGATTGAAATCTGATAAAATAAAAGTCCTGAAAAGTGAAAATCTGTTTAAATTTCCAGAAACTTCTTGAAATTCTTTAAAATTCTACGATAAACATTTAAAATCCCGTCATATTATTCAAAATACATTAAAAGTATTAAAGATCTTGTCAAATTCCACAAAATCCTTAAAAATTCCATAAAATCTTTTAAAAATCAGAAAAGTCTATTGAAATCCTTTAAAATTATTATAAATCTCATAAAATTTAATAAAAGCTGTAAAAATGCGATAAAGTCTTTTAAAAATTAATAAAATCTCTTGAATTCTCGTAAAATTCCCGGAAATTCCATGATAATATTTAAAAACCTTTAAAAAAAAAAAATTTTGTCCCTCGGCAATTCGTTTTTCATTTTTTCATATTTTAGTGCAAGTACTTTAATTTAAAATATTTGTATAAAGCTGAAACCAGATAACAAGCATGCAACATATACTTGGTTAGCTTAAACTTTCTATATATTTGGTCATGAAAAAGAATTTCTCTCTTCCATTTTAATATTTTAAAAATCCGATTTCCTGTAAAGTCATACTGAGACTATTCAGAAACAGAATATGAAAATCTATGAAAGAGTCGACCTCGCTCCCTTCCACTATTTATCCCTGGTATACCACAACGATACTAAGACAGGATCGTACTTCCAATTCTTTAGAAATGTGATAAAAAAATAAATAAATATATAATAAAATCTATAAAAATCATAAAATCCACTATTTTTGTTTATATATTTTAAGAACGTCCTTAATTAGTAAGATAAATAGCAAATTAATGTCAATTAATGCACATTGTGAAAATGAACGAAAATAATTTAGATAAACAAAAATAAAAAATAAAAAAAATTATTATTAAAAAAAAAATCGCTAATAAAAAAGACGTTTCAACGCTCCTCTCCTAAAAATTATAAAAAATACTACATATTACACCAAGAAAAAAATTTCTGTCAATCAAATAAAGATTTCTTTGATATAGAGCCAAAGAAAAAATTTCTTTGAATTAAAAATAAAAATTTCTTTGGCCCTATATCAAAGAAATGTGTAAGTATTTCATTCGAAGAAACTTTTTTCTGGGTGTATATTTTGTGTTATTAAAAATGTAAAATAAAATATTTGATCTATACTACATTGAAATTTGATGGTAAATGATTAAAAAATTCCGGAAAATTCTGTTAGAAGTCACCTGCCAACGACGGCCCTGGTGGAAGTTCTCCGATGTGGCAATTGACTTTCATATATGTATTTTACCACAGAAACCTCAAGGATCGAGGTGACCAGACTTCAGGATTTTATGGCGCGACATGATGTGCCCTGAATATGAAAATAATTGCCGGATTTCCGCTTTGCTTTTGCTAAAATTGTCCTTCCAACATTTGGCTACATTTCCCGTGTAGAAATTTCGATAGGGGTCTAGGGGGGGCCTCATTAGTTTTCCCTAGTCGAGGCCCTGACGAGGAAAACCATTCTGGGCCCTGATGGGGAAAACTAGTTGCGTCCCTGGTGGGGATAACTAGTCGGGACCCCAGCTAGACCGTAACGTTCTTGCTATTTAAGCCCCGACTAGATGTTCTAACAGGGGCCTATTGGGAAACGCCCTTCCACAAACCTATCAAAGAAAAGGCCTTGCTGTGACCCTAATCAGGTCCCCACAATATACATTTTTAATTATAAACGAACATAGTTATGCCAGAGTTATGTATTCCCGTGTAGAAATTTCCCTACCTTTTCCCATTTAAAGTAGGGTTCTAGCGTGGCCGGGACTAGAAGTTCTAGTCTAGAAAAAACTAATCAAGGCCCTGTCCGGCGCTAGTGGGAAATTTCTTACGAATTTTGAGCATTTCTACTTCAAATCGTCCCAAATGCATAACTATATACGTTTATAATACAAAATATATATTGCGGGGACCTGATCAGGGCCACAGCTCGGCCTTTTCTTTGATAGGGTTGTGGAAGGGCGATTCCCAATAGGCCCCTACTAGAATATCTAGCCGGGGCCTAACTGACAAAAGCGTTACGATCTAGGTGGGGCCTCGACTAGTTTTCCCCATCAGGGACCCAACTAGTTTTCCTCATCAGGGCCCCGACTTGTTTTCCTCATCAGGGCCCTAACTAGTTTTCCCAATCAGGGCTCGATTTAAAAAGGGAAAACTAGCGCGGCCGCCACTAGACCTTAATCGAAATTTCTACACGGGTTTGGGACGATTTGAAGTAGAAATTCTCAAAATTCGTAAAAAATTTCCCAGTAGCGCCAGACAAGGCCCTAATTAGTTTTTTCTAGACTAGAACTTCTAGTCCCGACCACGCTTTAAATGGGGAAAGATAGAGAAATTTCTACTTGGTCAATTTTAAGTCAAGCTTGACTTATATTTGAGCTTGCTGATTTCACTCTCACCTTTCATTACATTTTTGCCGAGGGCATTCCACAAAGTCGGCGCCAATCATCTAAAAGTTTACTATGTCTGGGCCATGTTACCTTCCGGCAAGAAGAGTATACATGAACAACAACAAGGACGTCGAAAATCCTATGAAAACTTCTCTAAAGCGTATATCTCGGCTCGTTACCTTGTGTTTCCGGTGCGGGCCAAGTTTAGTAAAGCCCGTCTAAAGCCGCTCGGGCACTTCATTTCCGGGTTATAATTTTCTGGCATTAACAGACCTTTCGTACATTTGCGAATTGCAGATAAAACGAGATAAGTATCTCACACTTTCCCTTCGGAATCAGCACAAAATTAGTTGTATGATTATTTATTTTACTTGTTACAACTTCAAGTTATTTAAAAACCAATGAAATTTTGATTATTAAAATTTATAGAGAGCAGATTTGAAACAACAAAATGTATGCGAGATTTTAGGGACATTTCGTTACATCACTTTTTTTAGAGAGGAATTTCAGGAGGCTTCTAGGAATTTTAATAAATTTCGACAATTTTCAAGTGATTTCTATGAAGATCTAAAGATTTTTAGGATTTTTAAAAGATTTCGTAGAATTTTAAGGTATTTCAAGATATTTCGCGGAATTTTAACGGAATTCATGAAATGTTAGGAGATTTTTATAAAGCTAAGCAATTTTAAGCAATTTTAAATGTTTAAAAATTTTGAGGAATATTATAATTATTTTAAGAAATTCCAACGAATTTTAAAGAGAATTCAAAAGATTTTTATGGTTCTTAAAAGACTTTGTGGAATTTAATGAGATTTCTAATAATTGTAATGAATTTTGAAGAATGTAAGGGGACTTTAAGTTTTATCGTAGAATTTAAAGTATTTGCAGAAGTTTCTGGAAATTTTACGAGTTCTTCGTGAATTTTAAGAGATTTCAACGAATTTTAAGCAATTTCGAAGGTCTTCGTGAAATTTTAAGAGTGATTTGAAAAGCTTTTTAGACTTTTTAAGATATTTCAAGGGATTTTAAATTTTGTTGTGAAATTTCGAGGAATTTTAAGAGATTTTAAAAGGTTTCGGAGAATTTTAAGGAACTTTAAGGAGTTTTAAAAGAAGTCAAGCGATTATAATAATTTAAGAAATATTTTATGGAATTTTTAAGAATTTTGTAAAATTTTATGAGATTTCTAATAATTTTACGGGATTTTCTGATTTTGAAAAGATTCTATAAAATTTTAAGGATTTTATGGAATCTAATGAGATTTCTAATAATTTTAATGGATTTTAAATGACGTAAAGGACATAAAGGACTTAAAGGACGTAAAGGGAATTTAAATGTTATTGTAGAAATTAAAAAAATTCCAAGAAGTTTATGATGGAAATTTTAAGAGATTTTCACGAATTTAAAAAGATTTCAAGAGACTTTTATGAGTTTTTAAATATTTTATGAGGATTAAAGCATTTTAAATTTTTTGAGGTAATTTTATTGAGGGATTGCAAAAAAATTTCTGTACGTATATGATTTTTAAAAGATTTTGTAGAATTTTTAAGTATTTCATTAAATTTTATTAGATTTCTAAAAATTTTAAGAGATTTTAAATGTAAAGAAATTCCAAGAGGTTTTTATGAATTTTTAGAGATTTTTGCGAATTTTAACTTTGTACATTTTTAATCTTTGCCATTTCAAGAAATTTATTATATAATTTTAATTGTTGTAGTGGATTTTTAAGGGATTTGAAGAGGTTTTTCGAGTTTTAAAAGATTAAATTCGAATTATAAGGAATTTCGAAGGTTTTCCGGAAATTTTAAGTGATTTAAAAAAGTTTCTAAATGTTTTAAGAGAATTTAAGGGAGTTTAAATGTTGAAATATAATTTTCAGCAATTTTAAAAGTAGTTAAGAGATTTTAGTAATTTTTAAAAGATTTTGTAGAATTTTTAAGGATTTCATGGAATTTGATAGGATTTCTAAAGATTTAAAGAGATTTGAGGTACCGATTTTTTTTCCCAACATATAAAGAAATTCAAAAATTAAAGCGAGAATTAGTTCAGAAAAAGTTTAAAAGTGAAAGCAATATTTAATTTCGATGAGTTTTTGTGGATTTTTAAGGGATTTCAAGAAATTTTAGTGATTTTTAAGAAATCTTAACGAATTTTAGGACGTTAAGGAATTTCAAATGTTGTAATATAATTTTGAGGAATTTTAAAGGAAGTCAAGGGACTTTTAAGGATTTCATAAAATTTAATGAGATTTCTAATAATTTTAATAGATTTTAAAGAACGTCAAGGGACTTTAAATTTTATCGTATAACTTAAAGAATTTCAAGCAGTTTCTAAGAATTTTAAGAAGTTTTCACGAATTTTAAAAGATTTCAAGAGGCTTTTATGATTTTTAAAATATTTTATGAGATTTAAAGCATTTTAAAGTTTTTTAGGTAATTTTATTGATTTCTCTAATTTATAAAAGATTTTGCAGAATTTTTAAGGATTTCCTGGATTTTCCTTTCCTTTTTGTGGATTTTGAGGGATTTCAAGAGGCTTCTGGCAATCTCAACAAATCTTAACAAATCCACATTTCTCATTAATTAAAATTCAAGATTATTCTTGAATTGTGACTTTTTAGCTTTTCATTTTGGATTCGAAGAAATCAATAATAAATTAGAATTCCTGATAAAAGATGGAAATTTTGGAGGGAAACAAAATTAATCCCGTTTTGCATTTCTTAAGAGAGATGGTGTAGATTTTATTCGTTTTAGTCGACTCCGAACACAGCCACTCACGGATCTCCGTTCTGTCAATCCCGCATGGGAAATCTCAGATTCGAGTCTGTTTACTTGGCACTTGAAATCCTCCGGGACGTCGATGATAAGATTTCTCTGACAATTTATATACTACTGGTTAGCTGCATTCAAGTTGATGTGTAATGATTATATCTGAAACTGGATTAATCTAAAACCCAATCTGATTTATTTTAATATAAAATCTCGATTTCTCTATGGATTTACCTTATATCTTATATATGTGCAATTCAAATCACATTTTATTCCCAGCTTACCTTACTTTACATATAATTACAATATTCCTTGAAGTTTTTAAAAATATCTTGACTTTAAGGATATTTTAGATATTAAGATATTTTAGATGATAAGATATTTTTAATATTATTAAGATGTTTTAAAGATATATTTAATCTTTAAACATTTTCAAAATATGGCAAAAGATATTTGTAGGAATTTTTTGGAGTTCCTTAAATTCACTGGAATAAATCTCTTAAAATCTATTGTTGAATTTATTTTGTAGATCTTTATAGGCAGACCTGAATCAGATCAGAATTTAGGATTTGACGGTTGTATATAAATTCAAGGGATAAAATTTATCCAGAAGCGAAGAAATTGACTCTAAGTAGATTAAAAGCGGTCGATGGTTCAAGCGTGTTCTATCACATTTTCGACTTTTGACTTTGCCCTCTTCGTACTCGAAGGATCGCAGGAATACATGCAAATTCGTTTTAAGTAGAGTAAGCGTGTTTTGGTCAGACGCCTCTTAGCTTCTTTATCTTCTTCACTTCACTCGAGTTTCCCTTGTAAGTTTCTCGCATAGAAATTTCTTGAGGATTTAAATTGTAAGGATCTACATGGATCTACAAATTTTAATCTTCTTTTCTTTTCATTTCTTTCATCTTTCTTTAATTAAATAAATTATTATTCTGTGTAAATTAGTTAGTCGAATTTCTTTAGAATTATAGATAAAATCCCAATAACTTTCGTGAAATCTTTTAAAATATATCGAAAAATTATTTTCTTTTTCTTTTTACTATTTGAAGTCATTCCAAAACCAATCAGATTTGAAAACTACAATGTGTGTGAGATTTTTGAGAGATTTTTAGAGAGAAACAATACTTGTTTAGAAAGGAATTTCAAGAGGTTTCTCGAAATTTTAAAGGAATTTTAATTGAAGACGATTTTTAAGTGATTCTTAGGAAATTCAAAAAAGTTTTAGGATTTTAAAAAGATTTCGTAGAATTTTAAGGTATTTTAGGATATTTCTTGAAATTTTAAAGGAATTTAGATAATTTTAAGAGATATTTAAGAATTCTTAACGATTTTAAAAGGGATTGTAAATTTTTTGAAATTTCCAGAAATTTTAAGAGGTCTCTAAGAATTTAAAAAGATTTCAAAGAATTTCAGGGATTTTTAAGGTTTTGGTAAAATTTTGAGGAATTTCAAAAGGTTTGTAAGGGTTTTATGAGGTTTTAAGGAATTTTAAGATATTTTAAAAGATTTCTAAGAATTGCGAAGGATTTTATGGAATTTTATGAGATTTATAATAATTTTTAGTGATTTCAAGAGATTTTTCTGACTTGTCAACTTGTCAACTGACTTTCAAATTTGTCAGGGAATTTATTTTATTTATGCGATTTTAGAGGATTTTCATGATTTTTTAAAAAGAT
>UCOK01020198.1:0-53745 GCA_900474325.1 Synergus umbraculus | reverse complement strand
TATAGTCCAGATCAATCATAGTTGCTGGTACCAGTACTAGACCTAATAATGACCTGGTACCATGCCTACTAGGTAACTTACATAGTCCAGATCAATTATAGTTGCTGGTACCAGTACTAGACCTAATAATGACCTGGTACCAAGCCACAGTACCAGTCCAGATCAATCATAGTTGCTGGTACCAGGCCACAGTACCAGTACTAGACCTAATAATGACCTGGTACCATGCCTACTAGGTAACTTCCATAGTCCAGATCAATTGTAATTGCTGGTACCAGACCACAGTACCAGTACTAGACCTAATAATGACCTGGTACCATGCCTACTAGGTAACTTTCATAGTCCAGATCAATCGTAATTGCTGGTACCAGACCACAGTACCAGTACTAGACCTAGTAATGATCTGATACCATGCCTACTAGGTAACTTCTATAGTCCAGATCAATCATAGTTGCTGGTACCAGACCACAGTATCAGTACTAGACCTAATAATGACCTGGTACCAAGCCTATTAGGTAACTTACATAGTCCAGATCAATCATAGTTGCTGGTACCAGACCACAGTACCAGTACTAGACCTAGTAATGATCTGATACCAGTAACTACTAGATACAGGCTGGTCAAGGCCAGAAGAGTGACCTTCGTAAATTTGCACCCGGAAAGTGACGAAACGATTGGAAGGAATGCGGGGATGGAATATCCGCTGAAGCGGGTTCTAGGAATCAGCAAAAGAAGTCGCAGTAAAAGGTGCCCACGATACTCGTATTTACGAGTACTTGTGAACGCTGTGCAACTCGAACAATGCATGGCGTGCTAAGGTAACGTGTGTGGCTCCCGCGTGTCACAAGACCGCTGTGCCGTAATGAACGCGCCGGTCCACTACCCCAAGAAAATAATCCGTGCAGGCTCCCTATTGTCCGCGACGTGCCTTACCGTCGCGACATTTTTTCCATGGACCAAAAGGAAGAAATCCTGCCACCACCGTCGATGTACCTATTGTTTGCTTTAGTGAGCACGAACGTAACTATATCGACTTGTATATGATTTAGTGCACTAGGGTGCCAAGCTGTGACAATATCCACACCCAGGCTTCCTCACTTTTATTTGCAAAATCATGCTAAAAGACCTCCAGGGAAAAATGTCGTTCCAAAGAGCAGGTCTATTCACATAATTAATAGTATACTGACAACAAAAACGACAGAAAGAACCTCGCACGGAGAAAACTTGTATTGCCGATGAAAAATAGAGAATTGCTCGTAAAGGATCTAAGAGTCTATTAAGGGATATTAAGAGCAATTAGAGGTTTGTCAGCTTCTTCGTTTTTGATTATTACATACTATGGACATAGGAAGCAACAGTTTAAATGATGTAATCATATTCCAGACAGACAGATTTTTACATCCTGTAGAAGCAGGAAACTTTTTAACATTATTATTTGCTTGAATTATGATGAAAGTAAGAATAAAAAATAATTTCTGTCATCACAGATCGTAAACCTTTTCATCTTTTTGAACTAAACTGGATGAAATAAGAATGATGGATTTCAAAGCTCCAGTTTCTAGTTATTATTTTACGTCATGATGTGCCGATTATCGAACATCTATCATTGATCATTCTTGTGAATCTTGTGCATCTGATTCAATGTAGTTATAATGCATGCTCTACCATGTACTCAGAGAAAATATGATATAGCATCATATGTAGATTTATATACAATACAAGGATAATAACGTGGAAAGGGAAGTTGAACTGTAAAGAAGAATTGATAGAATGCCTTAAAAGAAAGTTAAGAGCTATATCTATAATACCTTACCAAAGTGAAGTAAGAAGAGGGTGCTATAATCTCAGAACGCAAGAACCAAGGTACTGAGTAATTGCAGAGATAGGAATTGGAGAGAGAAATATATAAAAGAAAGGGAGAACTTACAATAGGAGAATTCTACTTCAGAGTTTAGACATTTTGCTCTGACAAGAGCAACAGTTTACTGGGAGAGGAGATAAGTGGAAGAACTAATTGAGAATTCCTTAGGTACCTCTTTTGTATCTACCATTAATTATGTTTTATATATCTAACAATTATCACTGTACTTAATGGGCTAAAAAGGTGGATTTTTTTGAATAGGTGAGGCTAAAAGCAAAAGTCAATACAATTAAATTAGGAATTCAGAAGAAGTCAAAGAAATTAAAAGAATTTTGAGCAATTTTAGAGTTGGACTCACTTTACTTGTACTTAAAGGTATTTTACCTTATTTTACTTTATTTGCACTTAATAAATTATATTCTATCTATTAATTCAAAGCCAATATATTAATAAATAAAATAAATGCGAATAGTTTGCTTATCTACTTTTGATCTCTTTTTTATAAGATTCTGTAAGCGTTCTTCTCCGATGAGCACGATACGTGCTGTAGGAATCTGCAGAATCTTAAGTGCACTCATTAAAACATCTGAACTTTAAAGAAGCCGATGGGTTTCGTTAGAAAAGCATTTAACCAGTCGATTAATGAAAACTAAATGATGATTACTGTAAGAAACTGTGACCATACCACAGTAATTTTTAATTTATCGTAAATTAGATGACTACATAAATACACTAAGTTTCATTATATTTAAGTTTGATCAGCATATACAGCTCTTTTGATAAAATTAACTATATAGTTTCTTCCCATCTTTTCTTTTTTTTATATATATATATTCAGAGTCGAATCGATATCCTTGTTAGCTGAATGTTCAATCTGCATAAATTTTATACTGCAAGTCGATATTAAAATGAAATTTGCATACGCATTCGTATTTAAATTAATCGATAATGCACGTGAAAATATTGTAGCAGGAGTTTAAGAACGTTTTGATCTGAATTTTAATGCATGTATGTTATGGTATAACGAGATGGTCAGAATTTTCAGAACCACAATTTGCTTTAAATAAATCATCTCAGAAAATCTGGTTTTTAAAGGTTTAAAAATTGGTAATTGACTTTAGCATAATATTTTCCGTACATGTACTAATACATGGAAAAAACCCAACTTTCAAGTTATTTTTAAGTATTATAATTTGTACTTAATTCGGTATATCAAGTTTAGAGATTCATCTTATGAGGAAGGATTTGAAAATATCGAATCATATGAAGTGTAAAGAGCATAAATTGTCAGAACTGCACTTCGTATTCCACGCGAGTAGGCCGTTAAAACAGCGCGTGATCAGTGCAGTCCTGACAGGGAGTTGCAGCGGATATGAAAAACAAACTAAAAAACGACAACATTGCAAAAGAAGAAAAAGGGGAACAAGTGGAAGAGAGGAATAAAAGAAAAGGAAAAAAAGGATAGTTAGAGACGTCTTGGATGGACATGACAGAACTAAAGAAAAAGCATAGAACCACTTTTTTCTTTTTCAACTATATCTATAATAATCTATATCCACTCTTTTCAATATCATTCTCACATTTTTCTCTAATACCACAACTTCCTTAAAAAGGCAAAAATGCAATCACGAACTGCAAAATAATCTTAATAGGGTTAATACCCTATCAAAAGATTAATTTTCTGTAAAACATTCTGTAAAATCTGTTAAATCTCTTGAAATCCTTCGAAATCTTTTTACATCTCGAGTTATTTTCTTATCAACAATATCTCGGTTTTATTGCATTATTTTAAGTTTGATTATACACGGAAAAAAGTTAATGGCTGAATTTACCATTTAAAATAGTTAAGATGCGCTCTGAACGCATTTTTCCTGGAATTTAGTCAATTTGAAATAGTAAAATTGACTAATTTCCAGGAAAAATGCGTTCAGAGCGCATCTTAACTATTTTAAATGGTAAATTCAGCCATTTACTTTTTTGCATGTAAGTTTGAAACACCATTGTGTTTGTTATTAATTCTTTACAGGACATTATCTTGCTAGAACAGGTGTAGGAGTATCGAGAGGTAAAAAATAAAAACAGGGAAGGAAAGATGAAGAGGGATGAGAGTGAAAGAAAACGGGGAAGGGAACAACATTGTAAATTGAATCCGAAGGCTGTCCAGATGGGTTCTGTCCAGGCGCTACTCGAGCGCTACTATTTCATCCGACCTGACACTGGCCTCTGCTCGTGCAAACGAAGGAAAATCATTGCTGTCCATCTCATACGTCTTCCGGTTTAGAAATCTTGCCGCGATCACGCCCTTAACTCATTATCGCCCACGGCGCGTCTTTTTCGTCAGCGAGTATTTGCGAGTATTCAACTATCCGCGCATAAATCTTTCTTGATTCCTCTTTGTGTTGTTTCTTACCTTACGCAATTGCGCTCTACTACTTTCATTTACTGATGCAGGTGCCTGGAAAGATTGCTTGTGGTCAGACATGCACAATAGACTCAGTAAAATTACTTATTTCAAATTATCCAACACTTCGGTGCTAAATTTTATTTGAAAAGGCTCTTCATTTCACAGGATTGATTGAATATAAAGTGCAAAGTATATTCCAAGAATTGACTTAAATTGTGTTAAAATAGTAAACAGCAATAATTCGGAGAAATTGAATGTTGTTTTATATATTTTATAACAAAAGCTGAGGTATACAACAATTGTAAAAGCAGAGATAAAACCCACGATATGAGAAAGTGAATGCGCAGAATAATGAAAACCGATAAATTTATGGGTATAGAAATTCTTAGTGATTAGACGCTTTTGCAATATTTATCGATAAAATATCTTTCATTTTTCAACTAAAACCTCCATTATTAAATTATTACATAATCAATCCCTCACATCTCGTAACTCACATAAATATGAAATTCTCATTCTTTGTAATCACTCCCATATAGCACATTAGAATCAATTACTCGAAAATTGAATACCAAACTGAAAAGCTCTCACGATTCCTCCATTTTTATTCGCATACTTCATCACCTAACCAATATTTAACTTACAATTACCGTAAAAACAGAAATCACGTTTTCAGTCTAAGAGAGGCTTTACAGTTATCGCTCTTTTATATATATATACTAAGAGTGAGCAGCGATTCCAACTAAGAAATTGTCTAACAATAAGTGATCGCTCTTTGCCGATAACGACCTCGTGCCAGGTGTCGAAGATGGAGCGCGATCTTTATTACACTTTATTATACTGATTTTGCCGGGACGATCGTTTCGATACGAAAACGGATACCATAATATTTTACTGCATTCCATTTAGACACGTGTCACGTAGTACTGTCATCTTTAAGAAAATTTTTAATGGACCAAGAATTTGCTGCATATGTTGAATTATTAGTTTGAAGATTCTAATTAATCAAAATCTTAATTTTTTCTTAATATTATACGTTTAATAAGAAAGAACCGCGCTTGAAAAGTCATGCTATGTACGTATTATAAGGGTGTGGGTTCAAAGCATTCTCTGCCGTCAGTATGTATTATATGTGTTATAATTCACTCGAAGGACCAATAATTCATAAGAAAGCTCGAGCTTCTTCGGTAGACAGTCGTCTATGGGCGGAGTTGAAAATGGTCTCTTCCTCCTATTTATTGCACTGGATTGCACCGATGCTCTCGGCAGAATCTCGCGTAAATCCTTACCATCTTGTTAAGCATCAAGAACCGTCATTATTTAAATTTACTATTATTTTATTAAAAATAATTCAGATAATTATCTTAACTCTCTTACATACACTACACTGAGAAAAATGTTTGGTACGGACAAAAAAACTTTTGGTTGCTATAGAAATAACCAAAAGTTTTGTTGTCCGTACCAGACATTTTTCTCAGTGTACGTATCACAAATATCTACCAAAATTAATAATATTTATTTAATAAATTTGTCCCAAAGTTGCAAGGCATTTTAGGAAAAATTGATGGTTTCTCCGTGCTAGGCATTTTCTATAACTCTTGCAAAGTAGGAAATAGATTGATAAAGAGAGATATCAAATGCCGTCGATAGGTGAAAGTTATTGAATTGTCATTGTCTCAATTGTCTTTCTAAAGACTAACATTTGCTCGACACGGAAAACATTATAATACTCCAGTGATTTGAAGTGGGCGACTAGTCACGTATCGTAGAACAAACCAACCCATTCGATGTTCAGCGTCTGACTATAAACGAATTTACTACTGCGTCAGATTCTAAAAGAATTCGAGAGATTAAAGTTAATAAAGCCAAATCAAGTAATTTACAGATGAAATATTTTCTCTCTGAGTGTAATTTAAACCTGATAATGAGTTTCTTTTTTGATTATATAAAGTTAGAAAAGGATGTCACGTCACTGGACTTGATATTCGCTCGAGATCGCAATGTCCGGGATCCGTTACAGACTTCATATCACAACATTCGATCTGAATGCCCCATCAAGATCGAAAATTCTAAGAGTGATCCGGTCTTTCAATTGCTGAGGACAGTAACATACTTCAGGAGATCTCACAAAGTAAAGCAAGTCTTATAGTTATTAATAAGAGCGTGATTGACGTTCCGGACAGTTTAAGTTTACAAAATGAATAGATGATTTCTCTAATTCAATTAGCAACGGAATTCTCTGTAGTTGCTACTGAAAAAAAGCTAAAAAGAATCTAAAGCTAAAAAGAATCTAAAGCTAAAAAAAGAATTGATAAAATACAGTTTATAGGAAGTGTTTCGCTGCTGTTAAAAAAGCAAATAATATTTCTTCGATGGAAAGAAATCTGATAGAGGAAATTTGCAAAGGTCGTTGCATTTGAGTATCGAAAAATGAGATTATTTTATAGATAGCCGGGCAGGGATTATGTCTTCGAGGCTCGAGACAAATTCACCGCCTCCAACGAGTCGATGGATGATCTTTAATTCAACGAACCTACGATCCTCTCACGATCGGCATTCGCGATTGGCTCCCACCAGCGATCCAATAACGATCTACATACGATGGTAACTTACATACTTTTGCAAAACTTTTTTTTAGTAAACCATTATTTTTTTCTATTATGGTATGAAAAACTTGTGAATAAAAATAAAAATAAAGTGAACGAAGAAATAGATCAATGAACTCGAATGAATGACGGAATAAATTACAAAATGATCGAAACTTACAAAAAAGCTTATTCCTTTTTTTCCTCTCAAATACTTCTTTCCGAGAAACTAGCTTACAGAAAATATATTCTGAATTCCAGGCCTCTTTCCATTTATAGTTGCAACAAGTCCCGCGAAATAAAATAACTACGACGAATGTTTGGATGTGATTGAACGAATTAATATAACGAGTCCGTGGTGGTCATTATGATTCATAATTGCAAGCGCCTATTTGTTCGTAATGACAAATGGTGCATGCGACAAGAAGAGAAAAAAACGGAAGTATGCATCAAGGAGAGAAAAAAATGTAGAAAGAAAATGAAGTACATTGATTTTTTCACGTATAAATATTACCGAGACATGCCATTAGAAATATGTGGCCGTCTCGTCAATTAGAGGTAATTGATTTAGCAATTTTTCTCGTACTTACGCACTATTGCTCACGCATGGGCATTTAAGTGCGAGCGTTCTATATGGATGAGTGTTTACGAATGTGGAAATTAGAATTAGTCGAGGCTTCTACGGATCTTAACGATCAGTTAGAATTTCACGCGCCTCAGCATATATACAACTGGAAAGAAAGTAATTGCTTTACTGTCTACTTCCTTTCTGTAATAATATCCGTCTTTAAAAGAGAAAATTCTTTTCTGTTTACTAAATTTATTACTCTTCAATCAATTTGTCTATGCCCATCCGAAAGAAGAAATGTTATTGCAAAAGCTTCTGGAAATCAAATGTGTGAAGAAAAATTGATAGATCTTGATGGAGCGAAAGATGAAAGTTCAAGATGAATCAGGATCGAATAAAGAGAGATTAACACACATAGAGGTTGGGGTTAAGTTGGTATTACTGTAGAGAATGAGGGGAAGCTAAGATCTAGGATCGATAGCTTATCGCGACTGGTTTGCGATCGGCTATACGTCAAAGATCGCTTCGATGCATTCTCTTCGCTGCTTGTAACGGCCCACTGCAGTGGCCCACGCACAGCTTTGTGCATTCTTCATCCCCTCTTTTATCAACATTTTTTTTTATTTTATTTAGCATCTACATCTCACACAATGCTCATCCTTGATAGCTGGCGACACAACGCAATAATACGTTTCCTAGCCTTTCCTTAGAAACCTACTTCACGATCTCGATTTATTTCGTCGAATAATCTCGCATTATATAAGATTATAATTAATTTTTTATTCTTATAACTACAGGGTTTCCTAGTAAGAAGATTCTGCATTGAACTGAATAAAATCGAATTGCAAGCTAACTAATATCAAATTTCTATTTTATAGTCTTGATTTAATTTCAAGGCCTTCAAAAATCTGACAACATTAATAATTTTGAAGATAATTGCTAAATATGAGCGAACCCAGGAATATAATTGTCAAATATAATTGAGGATAATTTATGAAGACGATTTCTACTTGATTTCAATATTAATGATAACATAAAAGAACCCGTCAAGTTAGTCACAGAAAATAATTATGTAAGAATGTGAAGATTAACATGTGTGGTTGGTAGAATTTTTTGGAAGTAGTTAGGTGACACAGCCTTCGGAATAAAATATTCCGGTCAGGGTCCTGGGAAGGGAGAGAAATAAAAAAGTGAAGAGAGAAAGGATAGGGAATCTTCTGTACCCCCATGGTTGAGAACATAGGTAGAAAAAGTTGACAGAAGATAATTCATCTTGTTCCAAAGGGACAACGGTCAGACAACATAGTTGTTGCAGCAACTTTTGTTGCCGATCAAGCATTTCTGCCAAGGCTTCTGAAGAGACGCCGCGCCGGATGTCTGGATCCAATTCCGACATTCGTATGTACGTTCATGCATTGAGTAGCAAATTCACGTGAGAATTCAACTTTTTTTTTATGAGATTCTCAATTCTCAAACATTCAATTCTTGCTGTAATGTTTCTCTCAGGTTTGAAGTAATTAGATTCCTTATTCAGAACCATTTCGAGCGAGGTTCTAGACTTGCACTGGACAACTGTCCAATGACGATATAACGTGTCTGACAGGAGAAAATATTATGTATTCAGAATGCAGCTAATTTATTATACCATTATACGTGTTTCAAGAGACAAGATACCGCGAGTTCCATATAAATGTGAAATAAGTAAAAATAAATTAATGACACTTTCTGACTTGAGTTACGTTCATTTTTCTTAAAAATCATTTTAAAAATCGCTTTAAAAATAATATACAGTTGAAAAAATATATATATAGAAATGAATTTTAAGTCCCATCGTTAAAAATGGTACATTTTCAAATTTAACTGTCGAAAGTTGTATAATAAATGTAAATTAGGGGTGTGATATGTTTGTACTAGTCTAGGCTTAGTATATTGCGCGTATATTTGTGTGTTTGATATTAGCATCCGCGTGGGTGGAAATACAATTGTTTCCAACGTATTTTCTTATCCATGGTGTCTCTTTTCGATGGTGCGTGTCTTACATCAAAGGGGGTAGATAGACAGAGAGAGAGAGAGAGAGAAAGAGATGAGACACCAGAATGGAAAAAGGAAGAGTTGCGGAAGATATCGTAGAAAATACATACTCTCCTGAGCGTAAACTTTAACAACTATCTTTTCACGTACCTAGCTTAGCGAAGCTAAAAAGGAAACCAGAAACACAGAAGATAGTGTAATAGGTTCTCTTGAAATAAAAGCGTGGGTCTAAGATAAAGACAGCAGAGAAAAAAAAATTTGGTCCGTATCTTTAATTGCACTCATATCTTACTTTTTTTATGCCATAAAATTGTACAAAGATGAGTTTATTTTATTTTATAACAATATAAAAAAGAGTAAAAGTGGTGCAAACTCAATACACAGGTGGTAAACCGCAAAGATTGAAGGTGCAATGTGAATCGTGTTATTTCTTCCCTTCACTTACATACGCTTCTCAACCACATTTTATTAGTTTCAATGTTCAATCGAAATGAAAATCAGCATCGGGGAATTTGAAAATTTTATGAAAATTCTATATTATTTTGATTGAAGACTAATAGGAAATTCATATTTTATAAATTTACAAAAGAATTCTAATAGATCGTATTAAATTACACATATAATATGTGTATATATATATATGTAAAAAATATCAAATGACATTGTGGTCTTGATAATAAGAAAACATAATATGTTACATCTTTAAAAAATGATTTCTATGGGACAGGTTATCCAAGATCGTGTAATCTAATATTTTCCGATTTAACCACAAGTATCTGATGGAGATACGATACACACTACAAATTCTTCATGATTTAATTGACTTGATGAGTGATACTTAGTTTGCTCAGGTGTTTTAGTTCTTTTTAATAGAGAAGTGATACTTTTTAAACTAAATCTTTACTCTGAAACATGCTTATCTCCTTATCTCTCGTATAAATAATTAATTAATGTAATTATCGCAAAATCGTAAAATATAAATAAAAAGTCTCATTTAATTACGTCCCCTATCTGCGTGGGTTAATTACAATTTAATCTAATTGGCTCGCATATGTAACTTCACCTGCGTTATTATACCGCGATAAAGTAATAGATCGACTTGCGTGAAGGTGTGACGACCGACAGAAAAAATAAAATAGAGAAACTCAACCGACATTACAGTTGCTTGAAGAAATAATTGCCGTTACTTTGATACCGTTTTTACTTTCCTGATTGATGGTAATGTCGTCTGCACATGCGATCGTTTTGCAGCGTTTAATCGCGATTTGGTTAAAGTTTTATATTCCGGCGGACCGTTTTTTTGCATAAATATTTGCTACTCTTTTGCCATCTTTCAACCCTTGAAATTTCCCACGAGTCGTCTCAACGACACTTGTATATTGTCTCGGTGAGAGTAACTGCAATTGCAGAGAAACGATGAGTGTTATCCGTGCGATAAAAGAGGTCGTAGAGATCGATCTGCTTTCTCAGAGGGACATAGGAGCCGATCATTTCTGTTGCATAACATAAGAGAAAATAGTCATCGTGTATTTTCTTACATACAGTACACGCCCTTTTGAGATTTTACAATAATTTATTTTTACATTAAAATACTTTTTACATTAAAACTCTTCTTGATAAAAAAATTAATGCTCGAAGTATTTTCAATTTGTCCTTCATACGATGAAAAAAATCCCAACTAGCATTCGATTTGCCAAATTCCATAGATGTTAAATAGATTAATGCAGAAACGAAAATGTTGACTACAGAATAACGCTTTTATAGCTCCAAGGAATGATTTTACCTTCTCAAAAGTATTTCACTCAATCTGATTTCTATTTTTTTACATTATTACATTACTCCCCTTATCATGTAAGCTTCATTTGTCAATGTTTGATTTGAAACAGAATGACTTTTCTCTAAAACCAAAGCAAATGTTAGAATTGGATTATAATACTTCCCAGTCATAATAAATTTCACTCTCTCTTTGAGTCTCATCGATATTAGAATGTATAACGAAAAGCACTCATAGAAAATTTCCCACGGTTTGACATCACTGCACCTATCTACACGAGGTGCGACCATAACGTTCTGGGAATGGAATCCTCTTTGAACTCCTTAAAGGCCTCAATCGCTCTTCATACCAAGCTATTAACGCGCCGTCTTATTTGCACAGTTTGATCGCTACATGAAAAGTCCCAAACTGATCACTACATCGATTTATTGCAATCGATTTTACATTTCAGAATGTTCAAAAATCAGAAGAAATAGACCACTAGGAAAAAACCACTATCGATACGATTAGAATATCTTTGAAATAAGAGAGGAATTTGATAGCAATAAAAAAAATATCTTCCGTTATAAAACAGCATCTTGACTTAATCTTGGAATGTGGATTCTATAATATTTCTTGTGGCACAAGATAAGCTTTATCGAAAGGAAGGTTTATTGCCTTTATACTTTATTCCCCCTCTTTCATAATAATTTATCGTAGTATAAAAACAAAAAGCCTTATTATACATGTCTGACCAGAAACACTTTTTCTACTTAAAGAGAGTGATTTAGATAATCATTTCTTCATAATAACAAGTCCGTCACTCTCCTTAGACCAGTACAGCAGTTAAAATGACCTTTCTCATCATTCCTGAGTCAGAAACCTTATCTGACTTCCACCTGGAAACTCGTCCAGTAGCAAAAGTTAAGGATTTTTTTTTCTTTTTCGAAAAGAGGAGCGACAAACGTGGACAGGTTTTGTCGTATTACTATCGCTTGGTATCTGGTACGTGCCCACGAGTCATCGCAAATTTGTACGTGGCCTGGGTTTTGCGATAGGAGATAAGACCAGAAATCGCGGGAGGAGGCAAATGAGTTGTAGCAGGAGCTAATATACGATCTGTTATAAATAAAACAGAAGTGTGAACGCAACACGAACCCGACGTGTGAAAATGCACGCAAAACCCTATTATAGACTCAGAAAAAACCTTGTTTTAAATAAAAACTTTTATTTTAATAACTCAAATTTAAAATTTCCTTATATTAAAGAAAACTTTCTTTCTTTTAAAATAATTTTAATTTAAAGAAACTGTTTTCTGGGTGTATAAATTTTTTTGTCGATGTAGTCTGTTTTTATATATCAGAAGTGCTCGAAAAGATGAAATTAAAATGATGGAAACTAGTAAACTTCATATGAAATACAAAATGAAGTACATTACGAGTTTCTTCTGAAAGAATCTCTATGATACAACAAAGTGAAGTTATACGGGAGCAAAAGGTCACATAGTTTCAAGCGGCAAAGCCAGTACACGGAACGGGAAAAGGAACCCCCGGTAGCCACTAAAGAGAGCAGATAAGGGGTAATGAATGCTGGTTCGTCTACCGAGGATGGGAAGACTGCGTTTTTCTTCTTTGGTCGCATCTCGCCGTTTACACGCTGTGGTACTTGCACAAGCATGCACAATCGTGTTAGTGCCTACGGGAGCCGCTCGCAGCCATTGTTGCCGGCTTAAGATCCATTAGGGATTTCAGATATTTATTATGCGAGATGTTCGGCTATCGCCAGCGAGAAAGCCGACCGACCGACCCAACAGCCAACATCCAGTCAGCCTTTATCGGATTCCGCAAATTTTCGATATCGCTCTTCCTTGAGTGAACACAGCCCTGAGAATCTCCGACGGTCCACTTATCCCCGTAATATACATTTTTTGCAAATTTATCTTCAAAAAACACATTCAGAGCTGCGTGAATAATTGCAGTAATTGTATATACAAGTTAGTTGTTTCTTTGTCAAATATTTCACTAGCGATTTGCATCTGACCAATTACAGTTAACATCGATGAGCTTTAATTTAATAAACTATTCTACAGACTCCATCTTTCAAATCAGTAGCAAATTGAAAATGTAAATGAAGAAGAAAGACCGAAGAGAAAAATCGTCAAGATTAACTGACCTCTAAATCAAAGTCAGGAAAAGAGTGTTTTATATTTAGAAAAGGGTATACACGAAATCAATTCTAAGTGAAATGATCAGGCTACAATTAGTTGATTTGATTGACGTGAACATGAGCAAGAGATAATTGAACGTTCGTTTTCTACTGGTTCTGCGAGTAGAAGATGAACAAGAAGTTCTCGGATTTTAAAGCAGACAAGTTAAAGAGCAGGAGCTGCTTTTTTAAACGTTTAACCTTAGAAAATTACTATTCCATTTAGCAGTGGTTCTATAATTTTCTCTATATATAGGTATAATGTATGCTTTGCAGCGCCTGGATGTCTACACAGCAATCTGACTCGTTAAACGCAAATTGGTTATATTCCTTTTCATTGAGGATGCGAACACCCTTAATCCAAGCAAGGTCTAGGACCTTGTCTTCTGTATCTGGCGAAATCCTGTTTTCAACATGTTTTTTTTTTTTCATACTGAGAAAGATCCTACAACCAATTATTATTGTACGTAGCCTTGTAGCCTCCATTATTTGGAATATTATAAAATACATATCATCATTCATAACTACTCTTATCATCGAAAATCTCACTTAAAATAGAAGATACATTTTTTTCATATCCTTTAAGGAATTCCAATTCCTAAAATATGTTTTTTATAAAACGTGAACACATTTAGCAATTTAAACTTTTTTAAGTAGTTGCAACTTGTTTCAATTCACAAGTATTACAACATTTTAATGAAATTATGCAAATATTTTACACCGACTAGTCGGGATATTGAAATTGCTGTACTATAAATAGGAGGATGCATTTATTTTAATTAAAATTTATGAAACGTATTACTTCGCATTACTTCGAAAGAAGTCATTCATTTTCGGAATTTACATAATTCTCGGCATTTAGATCGTAATATCTTTTTTACGAAACATATATATATATATATAATATTCATATAAATATATGTAATATCTAATAAATGACGGGATTTTCTATTTTAAAAATTTGCATGCCAAGAATTTTACTGTCGTCTCTTCTTAGCTCTCGTGACTCTTTTGAGAAGAGATGGAAACCTCTTGGGATTCTTTTAATGAAGAAAGTTGAATTTCGAAGGAACAGGTTTCTGTACCCTCTAGTATAAGATACATCCATGCGTAAAAAATTAACGTCCAGAGGGGACCACAGTTGCCTTAGTATGAGGTGAAACTTTAAAGTGAAGAAATAATTACATTACCAGCACATTCGAGAAACGATCTTCAGAACGTAAAAAATGCCCCTGAAGGATACTTTATTAAGCAATTAAATTATATTACTTATTCTAAATTCAGGGATATAATAATTTAAAAAGTGAGAACTAAAAAGATTTCGCTGTCAGCACTTGGGAAACTTTAAATAACAATTTTTGGAATTCTTAATATTGCAAAATAGGAAAATAGGAATTAAATACAATCTGCGGGACGACAATAAGTGGATAATCATCTAATAAATAGAACAGAGCACGCGCGATGTCGTGCTTAGTTCGTTAATTATGGCTCGTTAATAAATGTGCAATAATAAATTATTAGCTGCCTAGGAAAGTCATGATTCGAATTAATGACTTAATTACCTCACGTTAGCAAAAACACCTTCTAACGTGGACAAAACTTTTCAATAAGACGAATTATCATGTTTAATTATGGATCATTTTTTCTTATCATTTACTTATCTACTCTCTAAACTTGAATCAGTGAAATTTAACTGATTACCAGTCAAATTCCACTGATTTGCACACTCAGAAAAAAACTTGTTTTAAATCAAAACTTTTATTTAAATAACTCAAATGTAAAATATCTTTATATTACAGAAAACTTTCTTTCTTTTAAAATAATTTTGTTTGATTTAAACATGAAGTTTCTTTGATTCTAACGAAAATTATTTTGAATTATTTTAATTTAAAGAAACTGTTTGATTAATTAAAAAAAAAGTTTTTTGAATCAAAGAAATGTTTCTTTGACCGTATATCAATACTATGATTTCTTTGATTCAAATAAAGTTTTTTTGATTCAAAGAAACTGTTTTCTGGGTGCAGTGACTTTTTTCTCACGATTTTAATCAGTGAAAAATCTACTGGAAATCAGTGAAAAGTCACTGAAATTTTTAGTAGTTTAGTGAAGATGACTGAAAATTTCAGTGACTTTTGACTGATTCTCAGTGAACTTTCACTGATTAAAATCGTGAGAAAAGAGTCACTGAAAATCAATGGAATTTGACTGATTCAGTTTTAGATTCCTAACTTGAATATTGTATAGTTGTAACAGTTAAAAATAACTGAATAAATTATTTATTTAAAACCAAAAATTGAAGAAAAATATGATGTATAAGAATCTCGAGTATGTTGAGGAAGGTATGTGAAAGGTACAATGTCTAGTATTCTTTTATATCGTATATGTGCGGCATCGTTGACCGGTAGGGTCGAGTCAAGCAGCAACAACGATATTGCATTATTATTTATTAATTCGGAGCATACCAGATGCTTATCTCCAAGAGCGTTGCGGCTTCGCTACCTCGGATCACGACTTTCTTATCTTTCAAGCACCACCCGGCGAGCATCAGTAGTTCTTCCTTCGTCCTCGACTACGCGAAAATAAATGTTTTCCAGGGTGTCCCACAAGTACCTTTGCCTCCATACCAACTCAGAACAAGGATACCAGAACTCGATTGATATCATAGTTATATAAAATAATTGCATCAGAATTTTAATATTCAATCCATTGCAAAGAAACTATTTTGTTCCCAGTTAATGAAAATAAATTTGACCTCTAATCCAAGTTAATAAAATATAAACTTTATCTTAAAATTTCTTAGAAAGCCAAATGCACTCAGAAAAAAACTTGTTTTAAATAAAAACTTTTATTTTAATAACTCAAATTTAAAATATCTTTATGTTAAAGGAAACTTTCTTTCTTTTAAAATAATTTTGTTTGATTCAAACGAAGTTTCTTTGATTCAAACAAAATTATTTTGAATTATGTAAATTTAAAGAGACTGTTTGTTTAATTAAAAAAAAATTTGTTTGAATCAAAGAAATGTTTCTTTGACCGTATATCAATACTATGATTTCTTTGACGTAAATAAAGTTTTTTTGATTTAAAGAAACTGTTTTCTGGGTGTGTCCTGAAATCATCGAGGTTCTTGGTTGTCTTTCTTCGAGGTTGAAGTTGGAAAACAAAGGGTCCACGTTTCTCGTGGGGTCGTTAAGAATACAGAATCGTTCCCTATATCGAGCTAAGGTATATTGCATATTATCTGCTTGGGGCACAAGGAATTATCATGGTAATCACAAAACAGTAGCCGCCGGTACCGAGAGGTCGTACCGATGCCACTAGATTAGCCTGCCTTCGGATCTCGAAGGTGAATGGCATACATGAGACAGAAACCAGACATAGACAGACTCCTGCTTTTTAGATTTGATAATTGAAAATCAAGAAATCTTTTCACAAATAATTTCTCCATCTGAAACTCTGAAAGTCACTTACAGACCTTGTCTTGAGGATGCAGCAAAAGGTTCCAATTAAAAAAGTTAGCGCATTACACATTCTGAGGGAAAATCTCTGCTATACAAAATCGAATGCACATAATTGCACATAAATTTCAGTTGGGATTACAAATTCTCGGAATATCGCTTTATAACAGAAAAGTTGGCTCATCGCGAATGGGAAAATGTGGATCGTCCCTGATTCGAATTACAAATGATTTTCTTCAATTAAAAATCTGCTGGTATAATGTGACTCGATTTTTTTGTGAGAAATCTGGTTACGTGAATGTAAGCCTCTCGAGATTTTAGCATTGAGGTTCTCACGATTTCTCGATGGCATTCGAGACACCGAGGATCCCTATGTGTCTGCATGTCACCAAGGAAATTTATCTCTCGTCATCGAAAGACATTTCACAATCGTTACTTCGAAGACGGAGCGACGTTCGAATTGCTCCTTCGACCTTTTCCCTCCTACGAATCCTTGATCAAATTCCAATATCGATTTCTCATCTAGGAAATTACACATTTTATCGGCCATTTTTATACAAATTTAATTACGCGGTATATTTCATTCTTTCCTTCATTCTGGTAAAGCTAAATTCTATAATTCAAAATTATGTTTAAAATAAAAATTGCGCACTTGCAAACTGAAAAAGGTCTCTGCTACCCGTGTAGAAATTTTGCTGTGGCCCCTGTCGGGCCCAGATCGGGTGATTTCAAACCGGTGATGGAACGCGGAACCAGACCGGGCCCAGATCTGGCTAAATCGGGCAAAGTCTGGCCCCGATCGGGCCAGGTCTGGGCCCGGTCTGGTTCCGCATTCCATCACCGGTCTGGGCCAGGTTTGGGAATTTCTACACGGGTAAGATCGCTATCTTTAATTATCGTAAAACTCATTAAACACCGATCACAGCAGAATTCAGAATAAATGATTAATTTGACTTGATTAATTTGAGTCAACTAGATCTCAGCACTGCTTGGGAGCAGATAAAGACAGTAATGAACGATACATATGTATGTATCGTCGTTTGGATCCATAAGTAGGCATCCTTGTCAGAGAGAGTGCACGACTTGTTGTGACTTCCACGATCGTCCTTATTCAAAGTAGCGACGATTTCCTCTTGTCCGAATGTAATGGTTTGAATAATGTACGTTCCAAGTTAATAGTCTCCATTCAAGGCGCCTCCACAGCAGAATCTCACCAGGACCCTCGCCATTTTCTCGGTTTATGCGTCACTCAAGATCGCTATTCGCAATTTTCAAGAGAAGTTCGGTGCACCAACTTCGTATCAAGATCACTTACTCCTAGTTCAGAGATTTCTCTACAACTTTTGCATATATCTTTGTGTCTTTACTGTCTGTTTCTATATGTCGTTTATTAGAAGAAAACCACGTTTGACAGATATAAACAATCGCGAAGAGCGATTAATAGCTCGTTATGCAGTTAATGGATCCTTAAGGAGCAATAATTAATCATTCAGTGATTGTGTAACATTAAACTGTATGATTTAGCCCTATTTAAAATGGGGCTATGACGAGACCTTGATCGAGATTTCTATTTTCAATAAAACTATTGTGGCATTCTTGATAATGAAATGGGAAAAAAATGTCTTTTACAAGGATATCAGTATACAAAAATTCTCGGAATTCTATTGGTGAATAAAAATCCGCGAAAAAACCTAAGCCTTCTTTTCTCGACTCTTTTTTTAATCACCGTGACGTTAATACCGAGTACCGAGACATAATGGAGAATTCGTGACTTACGAGTTTCGCTCTCAATATAAACTATAAAAAAGTCGTCTTTTTTCCTCAAATACCTGTACCTATAATTAAATGTAATAAAGAGTCAATTAAAATTGAACAAGTCTTCATTTTATGTAATAAGCTCAAGAAAATTTCAGTAATTCTTATCAATCTACATTCAGCTACATAAAATATTAATTTGAATTCGCATAGTTTAAATTTTTAAATAAGAGGGAGAAACCAAAGTTTAAACACTAGAAATAATAAAATTGGGAGATTATTCGCGATAGGATTTTGTGAGTCATTCTGAGAATGTGAACCACTCCTAGAACATCAGTGGGAAGGGAAATAGATTTCTATCCCCTCTGATTAGCGGGAATAATTTTAACCAGCCCCTTTGCACCTCCTTCTCAAGAAAAGTCGACGCCTCTTTGAATATAAGGGCGTCGCGACGCGCTTAGGCCCTACCCAACTAGGGTTTGAACAATGATTGGATGTTGCCTCACTGGGACTTGCGAAATTTATGCTAATCGCTTGAATTCATGGACAGAGAAAGAGGGGTGCCAAACCCCAGGAGCTCCATCGATTTTTCTCTGCTAGACTCCCTCTGCACCTCTTACCCCTTTCCATCCCTCGCTGTTACCCCTTTTCCTCTCACCCTCTCTCTTTTCGTATTCCGATCTCACATTTTATAATGCACATGCAGTTGTGCTCCATCTTCTTTTAAAAAAGCATAAAATAATAAATGAAAAGAAAAATCATTAAAAAGGGAAGGGTATTGGGTTTTGTACCCAAAGGGGTAAGAATAAAAATGGAATTTTCTTCATTCATTGATTATTTTTGTGTTTTTAATCCCTTCTTTAAATGTTTAATAAAAAGTTATATAAATGATTTTAAATGAGCGCCGATACATTTTCTGAATTTTAGAAAAATGTTTAGAGGTCGCTCAAGGTCAGTTTATTTGTTATAATATGCTATAAAAAAGTGATTCGGACGCGGAGGCACAAGAGCGTGCGTATTGCGATAAAATAGGGGGCGTCCAAACGGGAGGGATGAAAAGGGGTAAATCCGGGGGTGGTGGCAGGAACATGCGTGCGTTTCGTAAAAATAGAGTCCATCCTGTATCTCCAGTAGGCAAATCGCGGCCATTTTTTTGCTCTCGTGTTGACCTCACTGACCGATTTTTTTGCCCTTTTATTGAAAAACTACCCGAGATTCTCTTCCCGAGTGTGAGATAGTTTTGCCCAAAATCTATAAATGTTGATTGCATTAAAAAAACGTATCCTGCGCACGTTGCGACTGCGTTTCCGCGTGTGTGTGCGTCTGCGCGTCGATACCGGCAAATGGAAAATTGTGAAAAGCGAGGGAAAATTGAACATATATTATATATAATATGTATGTATATATCACATCAATAGTCGTAAGTAATATTCATTTTTTTCTGAATAAGAAGAATTGTTGCGTGCTTAAGATTTTACGTTGAAGATTAACGGATGAATTTCGCAAAATTAATGATTTTTTACAGATTATGTATTGAGAAAAAAGATATGAAGATGGAGATTGTTTCAGTATATTATTTATTAGAAACTTAGTTGGAAATAAAAGTGGGTGGAATTTTCTAAGCGAATTTCCAAGTATAAAGCCAACGGAGATCGCAAAAGCGCTTTAAGCAGATCGCGCCTGCATATGAGAAAAAGAGAGAGCGAAAGACGGATAAAGAGTGAAAGAGTAGGTAAAAAGAAGGAAGTACAGTCTGAGACAATCAGGTACAATCAGGTACAACTGAGACTCTTTTGTTTCTTTTCTCTTGATTTCTTACACATCTCGGTATTCCGACGCGATCCAAAGATATTGATATTGAATTGTAAATGCAGCCTTCTATGTTGGCTAACCCACACAGGGACACATACAATTGCAGGAATATAACATACACATACATGGAAAGTTTATTTTGCTATCGTATATTTGTCCACACGACTTGTATAATAAAAATCTCAAAAATTGTATTCAATGAGATGAAGAAGAAGAAGATGAATATATATAATGTATGTATAAAGAAAAGATGTTGAAATGAAAATTTATGTATGCTATAGACTTATAAATAGAAAATTAATGTATATAATGCGGATAATATGAGTCATGCAATGCGATTTATAATTTTGCTTTGGACTTTGTTAGTATTTGGTAATGTGTAGTATCACGGCATTATGCGTCTTGCATTTCTTGCTGGCTATTACGCTGGAATTCGTGATTGGTATCTGCACTTCATGAGAAAACGAGTACCTAGTGTTGCACTAAAGCCTGCACCTAATTTTAGCTTAGGGCTTCGGTACTCTTCGCACTCTCAATATCGATTATGATTCTAGATTATTCTGCACTCGCTGATGATTTAGGATAATTAAAGCGCTCACTGATCGCGAATTCATTTTCAATAAAAAACAAGCTATACTCCAACAAAGAATTTCAAAGTTTTTAAGGATTTTGAATAAAAACTTTCGTAGGATTTTGCCTATTCAATATTTTTTTAAATAAGTGAGTTGAGATAATAACAAATAATATGCTATAATTTCACCGTGTCTTAACTATGTGGTCGCTCTTAACAAATGCAAAATGGTATATGCACACATTTTTTATGACTTCATATTTCGAATAATTGTTATCGTTCTTAAATACAGGATTGCAGGGGAGTGTGTTTGAAACTTTTAAAATCATCAGAAATGTTAAGCCGCATATATGATTATCGTAGTCAATGTTCTCGAACTCTTAATTTTAGTGCCATTCTCCCCTTCAAGAATGCAGGGCTCTCTAATTATAAACTCCGTATAATTTATCTGAGGATTATAATTAAGTCACTCTGCATTCATCAATTGAGTAGATTTTGCGATGAAGTAACATTAACCTGTCGATATAAGTTGTATTTTATAACCGGTTTGACAACTTTAGGTGACAATATGCACATCATGATCAAAACGTTTGCATACATTAATTTTTTTTCGGACACATACTTTTTCGACATCGAAATATCTGATTGCGTTTTCCAAGGTGTCAAACTTATAATTGATTCTTTACCAGCTTTCATTCAAATTTTCACCTTTTGCAAACTTGTTCTAGAATTCAAAAATCGTCCTTTATAGAGATCGGGGTATTTTTTTATTTGAGTTAACATCCAACATTCGTATATCTGTCGGAAGCGTTTACGACTGTCCATTTAAGTTAAGTACCTCTGGATGCCAGAGGTGGTCTACCAGGTACTCATCTAGCTCGATTTTATACACGCTAGAATCTAACGGGTGCTCTAATCACAATTTTATATATAAAAAATAAAAATATCTTTTCCTCAAAGGGTTACAATTTTCGAATACTGCATTAGGAATAAATTGAGGGGCTGCGAGAGTAAAAACGGTGGAAATTATTTTAAAGCATGAGTAGAATTCACTATTAATTCATTTAATGTATATCGTGAAGGAAATGTCTTATACTTTTTACCAGTCTTTAGCTATTTTTACAGTACCATCGTTTGTTTATGACATTATTTTTTTATAAAATAAAAGATTAACAACCTTGCGTGCATCTATAAAAGCACGTAATTATTCCCATGCTAGATCAGCAACATTATTACCGATTAAAAAAAGGCAGCGCAATATTGCGTGCCGCTGGGGATTAAGTTGCAGAACCAGAACTTCATTATTCGACTGATTTACGTGTTCTCAACAGGCCTCATTATTTATCACCTGAACGGGCATACCCCGCTGATTAACATTATTTTTCAATTTTGTCCCAGCAATTTATATTAAACTAATAAGGTAATGTTATCCCCGCCCTCGACAAATCGCGACTTTTTCAACGGCCTTTATCCAACCGATTTTCTTTCAATCCAGAATTTTTTCACCATTTACAGATTATTCGTGCAATTACCTCCTCTGGGTGTAATTTATAGCACATAAATCAGTCATTATACGAAAGGATGCAAGTTATGGAACCATGTAAAGGTTAAGACAAATCGAGCGCCTTTCAATAAAACCTATTAAAGTAAACAATTGAAAATTTTTCATTTTCACATATGGGAATTTTCTTTTTTAATGAGAGTTTTATTTATGAAACATGGGAATATTCTGAATACACTTATATTATCGTATAGACATTTTTATGGGGTTTTGACCAATTTGCCTGACTGAATTAATTACTTGTGTAATATTTTATTATTTACAAGTAGTTAATTTTAATAATTTCATTAATTTTATTTTGAATATTCTGAAGACATCCAACTAAAGTTGGATTTCTAATCGTGACTGTACACCCAGAGGAAAAGTTTGTTTAAATCAAATAAACGTATATTTTTTAGTTGGCTCTGAGAAAAATATACGTTTATTTGATTTAAATAAACTTTTTCTTTGGTTGTACTTTAAAATTGATATCAGAGCTGCCATTTGATTTTAAGGAATTTAAAACGATTTCAAAAGATTTCAAGCGATTCTATATAAGGGAATTAAAAGATTAGAGAATATTTTACAAGATTTCAAAGATATCAAGATTTTTCCAAGGATTTCAAGAGATTTTAAATGATTTTGCTTCCCCATAGTGTAAACTTTGTAGAGTGGTGACAAAATCCAGTTCCCATATTTTCTACTGAAATCACTGCTTTAGAAAGTCGAAACTTAACTTTTGACATCACAATTATTCATAATTAATACCCGTGCAATTATTCAAAAATATTAGTGATTAGCAAAAAAACTGTCAAATGTTAAAGAAAATAAATTACTGGCGCATGAAGCGTGTGGTAAATATCTAGTATACAATAAATAATCCCAAGACGTTCCTTTTGATTCTGAACAATCTATAACGAAACTCATCGATAATATGTGTAGAGTCGACATGGGTGAATGCAATAATGGTGTAACGCGCCATGACTCCAATCGAGCGTGTAATAAATTACGAGTTCAATGTAAGAGATCAAGCAGAGTTCGGCGTCAAACATTAATTATTTCTGAATAAACAAGAGAAAGCTCTATTTCAAATGCCCAGATAGTATTCATTCAAAGCGTGACCAATTGGCTCCAGAATTTAATTTTCAATTGAACCTACCCAGCTATATAAGCTACCTAACCGTTGCGTTATTTACTGACAAATCATTTTGCAAAGTTGTCAAAAGACTGACAATTTAATTTGCATTCAGAAAAACGCCTATGTATTCAGAAAATTAAGTGATATGTTTTAAACCAATCCTTTTTTCAAAGAAACATACAAATGTTTAAGGCATATTCTTTAATTTGCCTTGCATGCATCAAATTCACACCTCTGCATGAGATCTCTCAATACAAGTTAATATAAGTAATTAGTACTTTGCAAAGCGATATGCTGGCAATATTTTAAAAGTAATAAATTAAAGTAGCGTGTAAGAAGTGCGGCGTAGCGAATGGCATAATCTTCTGATTTTCAAATCGTTTTATCCCAGAGCTGTTGCAATTTAATATTACCCCAAGGTACATTTACGCATACTGTCCAGGCAATGGCGAGAAGCTCATTTCTATTTAATTATTACTTCCACGTTTATTTCCATTTCTATTTTATTTTGTTCAAAGGCATTTACATGGAGAGATACGCATAATTTTAGCTTGCATGCATGATTTTCACGGCCCACTATAATTTCTTTACTATTTGTGCTTATATTTACTGCACTCTCTTATCAGTTTAATGATAACTTATATTTTCTCGGTGTTGCATAAATTTAAAAGAGGAGTCTGGATTGTGCGCTTGGATTTTCATTATGATAATTAAATTTCATCCCCTAATTGATTTTTTACTTTTCCCACTATGAGAATAAAACAAGAACGATATAATAATAATAATAAAGATTAAAACGCGCGTGACACAAGAATTCAGTATGGCATGGTTTGAAAACTCTAAGTTATTTTCAAGAAAGTGAGTTTTGTCGTAATCGAATCTATAATCCAATTGCAAAATAAATTGATAAATACCAAGTTGGTTGCGTGTTTCTTTGGTGAGGCGATAATTAAATCGTTTCGATCGTACTGAAACTCGGGAAGTTCGTCTCGTATACAACTATAGTGTATGCTTTTTATTTCTTAAGTTCTTGCATAGTTTCCGGTTAAGAATCTGGTCTTAATTTCAACGAGGCAACCAGAGACTTTCAATAATAGTGTAAACTGTGTCTATACCTACTGTAAATTAATTTGCCTTTGACAGAAAATAAGAGTATTAATTGTTTCTCGTTGATTGTCGTTGCGCAAAACTCGTTGATCGGGCATATCTCTGCGTGAACTTTGCAGCATGGACTTTCAATCAAATTCTCATTGCTGTGCTACTAGTTTTTTTAATCAATTTCCCACGAGATTAAAAGACTCCTTTTTGCAGGGATGTGAAATATACTACGAAAACTTTCTCTTCTGAATAACGAAAAAAAATGATATATATATAGTTATTTCTATACATATCTTAATGAAATAAATTAAATTTTCTTTGTATTTTCAGCTGTTCGTGTTCTGGCAGAAGATACGACGAAAGGAAACCAAGAGATCAAGAAATAAACAGCTCTAGGTAGTTTGGGCCTTAGTGGTCCTGTGGTCGCTTAAAATAATTCCTACTGGCCTGCTAAGTCCCAAGTTACCTTCAGCGCTATCAACGGAATTCAAATCAGAAAAATAGAAAAAGGGTAATATTTCGTACTACACATTATGTAATTAAATAGATATTTAAAAGTGGCAGTTAGATATCTAAGAAATGATACTATTTTAAATTTGCAATTAATTACGATTAAAATAGGAATCTGGAAGTAGAAATTACGATATTCCTAGGCGTCGAAGTTATACCTGATCGTTAAACTAATTGCGAGCGAGAGCACGCAATAGGAGAGTAAATCGTGAAAAGTATAAACTAGACGTTTCAACCATAAGAGTACGTGTCTATATCTAGATGTTACTATATAATACGAGCACCGCAGGAGATCCCTGTAGCGAAAGTATGGTCAGTCAAAGTACGATCTACGATTGCAAATGTCATAAACTGATACAAAGTTGAGAGTATAACAAAATTACGACAAGTTCATCACGCCATTTTCCTACCATAAACTGCAACTTTATGCTTCCTTCTTGTATTACCACGATAAAGTACAGAGATAATTATAATTATTAGGTAGCTATATTCGTTCAGGAATGAGAAATTCTTGGCAAAAATCAGAATTACAGTACTGTCAATACTGCTCGAATGTTCTATATAGACTTTTTTAATTTGTTACTTATTATTTGATATTTATTTGATACGTTCCTTCTATGCGAGAAAAGAAATGATTAATAAATTTGATGGGTCCAGACCCATTCAGTTCTTGAGATTAAAAAAATTAAATAGGAACATCTGTAATAAGATGAGGAAAATATTAGAGAAAAAGATCAGTGATATAAAACGGTTTACAGAACGAGCTCATGCTCTATTCTCAATGCTTCTGAGACTTCTTGTTCCTCTGTATGAATTCTTAAGTGCTCCAGTTGCTTTGCACCACCCGCCATGCGAACAATGTTCAGCATATGCTGCATTGCTGATATGTACATACATATAGCTACAGTTATACATTTTCTCCGGCTGACTTATTACTGAAGAAGATATGCCTTTTATTTAAACTTCAATTGTAATATTTACAATTATTATTGAAATATTTATAAATTCCAACATTAATTGAAATTTATAAGTTATATAATATAGAATCCTAAAGAGATGTCTAACGATTTTTTTTCTTTTCTGAATGAAATACGAGACAATGAAGGAAATATGAGATTAAAAAGTAGTTTTGGAACAAGAAATGAAAAGATAATTAAAGAGTGATTTCTATTCGATGACTAGACCATTATTTAGGCTCGGAAAAAGAAAAGGTCGCAGTTTGACGACCGCTACTAACCCCGGGGGACTTCCTCATCGAGTAGTCTTCTACTAATTGCGAATATTACATAATTTAACGATTAAACGCAACCCATTTGGTAAATTGACGTTGAACATTAGCAATACTTTACGCGTCATCCGTAACAATGTACCCGTACTGTTTAATTAACTTCAGAGAACGTGTTCTTTAAAAGCGTGTCTCGGACTCTTCTGCGAAAAAGACGCCCCCTGAGATCTTTCATCGATATTTAAGCCAGACACGTAAAGAGTTTCTTTTCTCTCTTAAATAATTGTCTGCGCCACGGGAAGATCCTTGAACCTAAACCACCAAACAGGCGATGAATTCATTTGTAGTCGCAACGCGATCAGAATTCAATTAAAGTTCCTCAAACTGTAGCGAATTCGATGAAGTGATTTTTCCAAGAAACTATCTAAATTCTATCAAATTGGGAGTAGGTGATAAAAAAAATTGAATCAAATTCTTCTCAAAAAGAAGGTATTTCAAGATTCTAAGAGATTTAAAATTATTACAAGCAATTTCAAGAGATTTCATAAGTTATTATTGTTATTTATAAATATATTTCGCGAAAAAAAAATTTGCTATTAATTTAAAATGCATAACAAAGGAAGGTGTTTATTTTTAGAGAAAGAATTTATTAATGAAGTAATTAACTGATCAGAAGTTCACTGCTGGAGAGTAAATAGCCTTACTTGCCGGATGAGTAATCGAAAATCATTATCGAGTACGCAAGGCAGCAAATAGAGTTACGACGCAACGTGTCGATAAAGTCATCAGGTACGAGTTAATTTCCTTTTCTTTACCATTACACACTTGATAGAGGCAGCAAGGAAGCTCTTATTAATTTTTTATTGTTTTTTCTCTTTTAATCTTAATTTTCTTGTTTTCTGTTTTCATTTTTCAAGAAGATATTTTCTGACGCAGGAATCTAACTTCTAATGTTCATTTTGCAGACATGTGTGCCGATAAATGCACTATCTGGACATTGTATAAAAGTCTCGAGAAGATTTTTTACTAAGATTCGCATAGAGATAGGACGACGCAGCATCTCTGGGTTACAAATCATCTGCGCTTAAACGATACCCCGTGAAATATCGTGTCCGCAGTACTGTGTAATTTACAATGTACAGGGAACTGCGTATCTGCAACTTCATAAATGTTCTTTCCTGATATGGAAAGATCTGTACAAAAATCTAGAGATAAAGTTCAATCGAACTGTATTTTTATTTTTTTATAAACATTTTTTATGCTAGACTAGATGCCACTGATTTGAATCCTGATTCCCACACAATTTTTTTTTAGAAAGATGATTCTATAATTTTATAATAAGTCCCAAATCCAGATATTCATTATTTTTGTGAATAAATAGTTTAACTGGTATAAAGTCCAAATTTTATTGGAATGTGCAACGAATTGTAAAATTAAAAAAATTAAAATAAAATCCCAACTTTTAAAATCTTAGTCTGCAGCATAAATTAGAATCTGCAAGGGAGGCTTACAAATCACAGGCATGACGAATTTACAAAATACAAAGTAGAAATAATATCAGATACTAAATAGCCTTATTTGGATTGAATGTATTAGAGAAAAGATGTGCACATGTGAAGAGAAAATGTAATGGTATCATATTGTCCAATGTTGGTGCATTGCCATGTGCTGCTGGGCACTGTAAATCTTGCGCCCTACAGAACTCGAAGAAATCATTACATACCCTCGCAGTATATTGCTGCTAATATAGCACAAGTCTGCCCTTTTAAACCCAACCTGCAGACGTTCTACGAGGGTTATTCTATGTGGCCTCAGGTGCCTACCGAGCAAACCTTAGAAACGTAAATCTTTCATAATAGCTGCCAAGTACTGCACATGCACATTCATTCACTTCGATCGACATTCTAGATCTACTCGATCCACTTTTAGAATCCACCAGATTATCCAATCACTTTTATCTTAAATTTCTTTTTAATGATTTCAGCAATCTAAAAATGTCTTTTTTTTAATGGACAAGAGTCCCAGCAAAAAGGGAAAGAATTGATACGAATTGAATTGAAAAGACTAAAGAAAATACCCTGAGACATAGAATCAACAAAGAAACTATGTATCCAGAAAACTTGTCTAATACGCCCAGAGAAAAAGTTTGTTTAAATCAAATAAACGTATATTTGCCTCAGAGCCAACTAAAAAATATCTTTGAATATATTAAATAAAATTTGTTTGATTCAAAGATATTTTTAGTTGGCTCTGAGGCAAATATACGTTTATTTGATTTAAACAAACTTTTTCTCTGGGTATACCCGTGTAGAAATTGCCCCATTTTGCCCCATTTAAAATAGGGTTCTGACAAGGCCCTGGTCAGTTTTTCTATTCTGAATAAAATGAAATAAATTATAATAAGGTGCCAATCAGGCAGCATAATAGGACTATGTGTAATTACTAACATAATATCATCTGATTATTCCGAATTGAAAATATTTAGATTTAAATATTTAAATAGTTTTCTGTTTCATTGCGAACGCAAATATATAAATATGATTGATTTATTTCCTTGTATTGTTTCTTATGTTCTTTGCTATGTTTTGACATAATAAAATTACATTTTCATAAAAGCAGGTAATTTTTATTTATAATTTATTATAGTTTTTTTTAAAAAGGCATTCACTAGAAAAACTGACAAGGCCCTGACTAGTTTCCCCTATATAGGGTATTCGCGAGTCCAACCGTTACACCCTTGTCGGGTTCTAACCAGTTTTACTGACCAGAACCACACCAAAAGTAGGAGAAACTGACCAGAACCCTACTAGGCCCACATCAAGATTTCTGCACGGGTAGTGTAGAAATTGTTTAAAAAAGAAAGTATTATACGAAAATGTCGCCTAATTAGAAAAGACTAGATCTGAGTGTTTTATAAAAATTATTTGTACCAATAAAAAATGTTATTACCATCAATTTGATTCCTTTTTTTTACCCTATTTTCTTCTATTGTATTTTCTAGCATGTATTGTTCTACAGTCGCTGAACGAGGATAGTCGACATTAATCATTTGTGCGGCGTTGTAACTGGTTTAATGAAACGCAAATAATCCGAAATAGAAGCCGTTTCTCTGGCGTAAATTCGCCGAAGCTGCATCGTCATGACTAGAATGATAGGGCATGAGATCGCGCTTATAATTAACGGGCAAACAATTGACCAGCTTGAAAGTTTCCTGGACATCAAAGAAAAAGGACAGAACATATTCTAAAGTGGTGCTAGAAAGCCTCGTGCCACAGGGTTGTGGATGCCGATCCAGTATGTTTATTGTTATTATTTATTATAGCAATCGATTTGTTTCGCCAAGATCAACTAGCTCTCCCTTTTTTTTATATACCATTTGCATTGCTACTTCCTAAGGATCAATTTAATTTAAGCCTACCACTTGAAAAAACAATCATTCGATTCAATTGCAATTACACTATTTTATATATATAGGCGATAAAATGTAATTTACAATTGATACGATAAATTGTACCGTTTTTACTTTCCTTAACAGCAACGAAGAATTTCAGATGCCAAATACCAAAATAAATGGAATTCGTTGGGGCAGAGTTGGGGTTTCTATGCGGCATGTGCCTTAAATTTGAAAATGCAATGCCCTTGGAAATCCCAAAAATGTACAACGTGACACAACAAATCGTCGAAAAGGAAGATATCCTATTTCTATATGTAAGTTATAATATAACTTGGAATTATTTTCTCAACACTTACCGGTGAAAAATATTTGTGTAGCAAACGTCTCGGAAGAGCAACGAAGTTTCCACGCAGAGGTGTTGTCTCAATTTGGTCGGAATTATTGAATCCTGTATCTTGCACTATCCTATGCATTGTAAATTTCAAAGAAAATTTCAGAACACTTCACTTCACTCACATAAATAAAACAGCGAGAAACGTATAATTTAGATAGTACATTTGTACCGAAAAAATCGAGCTATTCTACAGAAATTCCGAGACGCGTAGCCAAGGCCTTTAATTTATTATTTAAAAATTCTCCGACTCGAGAAAATCACTAAAAGTACACGAACACAATTTAAAATGTTCAAACAATTTTAAAACAAAAGTATTTTATGCGTCCAAATTAAAAAGATAATAAGAAGGGCACGATGGTCTTCTCTTCACGAGAGAAGACTCGAAACTGAATCACTGTCCTTCGTAGAGCAATAAATGTAAACAATAAATGTAAACACTAAATGAAAATATTATCATTCATAAAGTTTAGAGTATTCGAATTTATGTGCGATTTTCTCATAACAGTAGGATTGGAAAATTATATGTATTACATAAAATGTATATTGTATAAAATTATTAAAAAAACACTTCCGGGTCGCGTAGCCAAGGTCTTTAATTTATTATTTTAAAATTCTCCGATTCAAGAAAAACACTAAAAATACACAACCATAATTTAAAATGTTTAAACAATTTTAAAATAAAAGAATTTTATGTGTCCAAATGAAAAAGATAATAAGAAGGGCACGATGGTCTTCTCATCACGAGAGAAAACTCGAAACTGAATCACCGACCTTCGTAGAGCAATAAATGTAAATATTGGATGAAAATATTATCATTTAGAACCTTTTAGAGTATTCGAATTTATATGCGATTTTCTCATTGTAATTAATTTAAATTAATAATTTGACAATATGTATTTAATAAATTTTTCCTGATTTATTCTTCATGGAATTTATATTGGTATAAAACGTACATTTAGTACATTTAAAATATGAATCACAGTCACAGAATGTTATTTCTGAATTAGAATTGATGGAAATATTACCTAAATATGGATTTTCTGAAACTTTAATTCCTAAATTTTGAATGAGTCAGATCTTTTTCACCATTTGTCATTTTCGACGAAGGTCTTATCTTGTGTTTCTTTCTTTTCAGTTGGTTCGAGATTTCGCTTCTTGCGTCGTTTTCCTGCAAAGAAAACAGAAATTTGGTTTATGCCCGATGTCATAACCTTTCACACACATTATCAGTCATCAAGAGATTTTAAATATTTCTAAAGAATTTGAAACGATTCCAAAAAAATTCAGAAGAGTTTAACTGTATCAATTGAACAAAAAAATAAAAAAGTTTCAAATTCCCAAGATAGATAAGAAACAAAGTGAACAAATTCAAAATAGGTGAAAAAAGGTAAATAGGTGACGACCTCTGATGACTGCATTAGTGAAAAAGTCACCAATTTTAATCCTATTAAAATAGTCTTTAAACAAAATTTAATAAGATAGATAAGCTTTATTGTTAAAAATTTATTAGAAATACATACGAACATAGAATTAGTTAAAAAAAATTCGAGTATAGAGAGCTCTTTCCCTTTAGTAATATCTTCTTAAACATAAAAGTCATATGTTTTTAAAATACAAAAAGAGTTTCTAATTAAATGAAATAAAAAGTTACAAAGAGTGAAGATTCTTATTTACTAAAAAATAAGCTTTTTAAAAATAAATTATGCATATATTGTTGAACGTTGTTTCTATTAAATTAACTTAGCTCTATATAATATTATAGACTCATAACTTTAAAAGTGATAAATCTATCACAATATTGAGCTCACATCAGTTTGACTCTACTCCTTGAGTCAGTAAAATGAGTATTGCATTCTAGTAAACTACAAGGAAGAAGACTCGAAAGAAATCATGATTCCTTAATGCCTCTCTTCAAATTTGCTTTACAGTCATATAATAAATAAACTATATAAAGGATGACCCATAGAGAAAGCAGCAAAATAGAACAGAGACCGACAAATTTCACAGATCCCATATACGTACAAATTCTATTAAAATGTCGAAATATTCTTTTACCTTGAACTACTTCCCAACCATCTTCGTCCTTCTTTTCAGTTCCATTCTTCGGAGAGGTTTCACCACTGAAAATCAAATAAAATCATTAGTTCAATTAATTAACTGAAATTTATTATTTAATTTCAAAAATGATCAATGTAACGTAGGGTGAAAATTCCTTCAATCTTTTATAATGGAGTCAATCAAATATTTATCGATTAGATATCAAGGCGTGTTTCTCTTGTGATAAACTATTGCTGGTAAAAGGTACGTTCCTCGTCAAATTACGATTGAGAAAAATACTTAGCTCCTGATTTATTCGAGGTATAAGCGTATCGCCAATGCTAAATAACGTTTTTGCTTCGAGCCACCACTTATGAATATGCAATTCGAGCGTACATGCGTGTGCAGCAGGCATTCGCAATTAATATAACATATCAGTGTGTACACGAGCTTGTGCGCTTGATCGCCCATACTTCCTAAAGGATTCGACTTCTACTAATCGAAAACTGTCACTGATCATGATAACGATCCCGTTGCCTTTGGAATAATTAAAAAACTGCTTCCAAATATTTTATATCTCGATGAAACTCATAAAATAAATGAAGAGGAAAACTAATTTGCTTAAGGTTCTATTGCAAAATCATTTTTGTTGGATAAAACCAAAATCTTTTTGATTTTCTAAAACAAAATAAACTATTATTATTAATTTTTGATTATTAAACTTTGGGGATCTTAAATGAGAAAAGGTCTTCATGTTGTCAGAAGCAACAGAGTGCCAACATTAATTTCGCTTCAGTCTTCTCCATCAACCCCAGCCAAACTATAAATCTGTCTTCATGTGCCAGAGGGGCCTATATCCAGTATAAGTTTCACTACATCAACGAGTCAGCCAGGGCTTAATTGCGCTGATGGAAATAGGTGAGCTGATATGTTCTTGTTACCGCTCTAACGCGTGCTAGGTCTAACTGACCTCTGTCAATATTTACCACCACATAACAACATATGCAGGCTCTTTTTCCAAAAATGTATTCTTCAAAATTGTTTTTACAACATATATAAATAGCAAATTTATTTAAAATTTGTCTCTTGAATCAATCAAAAAAATGTAATCTAGAAGCCAGAGACATAATTCTTGTCCCACTGTGCAGTGGTGAGATTCTATATTTAATACCTTTATACCTTATAATAAATATTCTTAATTGGATTAAATTTCCAGGGAAAAAAAATCCTGGTTCTTATCATCTGTATTTTACATTTTCTTTTATCTGTTTCAAGTATTCAAAGTAATTTAATAGCTTCTTTAGAATCCAAACGTGAACCTTTTATATAGATTAAAGATCATAAAGCCGATTACTAATGTTAATTGCTATCTTCCATAAATTCATGTCAATTAAGCCGAAGAAACGATAATTCCATCGGTGCGAATTTGTCATAAATGTTAATTATTCTGGAGTGGTGAACCTTGATATTGTAAGGTCACGAGAGTAGCAAACTTCCTTGTATAAGCGTGTAATGACCACAGTTAGATATCTCGCACGATCTCTCATTGCAACAGCATGTAATGCTTTATTAGAGAACACATAAAAATTTCTATTTGTATATCTGGAAAACAACGAAAGGGATTAGTTGTTACGGTTAGCGGTTGATGGAATTACGAGTTACAAGAGTTGTAATTGGCTGGCACGTGGGCGCCTCATTAATACCAGAGCCTTGTATTTGCCTCTCTTCTGGTAGTGATCTTACCATGATTGAAAAAAAGAAGTAAAAAGGGAGAAAAGGATGTCCCGAGAACTTGGTACAAAGACTCGTTAGATAAAAAAATACTAAAATCTAAGTTAACAAAAATGAACTAAAAAAGCTGAAGTATTCTTTCCTTACGAGATCAATAATAATGATTTATTAATGCTTGAGGAAGAACCTAATAAACTTGAATTTTGTTTCTTTTCCTTAGCCCTGAAGCCGGTGATGTAACGTTAGCAAGAAAATACGATAAAGCTCGAGTCTCTCCTACAGAAACAGGTACAGGGGAGAGAAAGCGGTGGTGGATTTCCATGCATAATGCGAATAGACGTTCGCGTACACCTTTTCTCTTCCTTTCGATACACAGCTGCAGTTTCAGCATCTTGGCTACGCCCTCGGGATTGCACGTAATGAGTTGTACACGCTTCTCCTTTTTCTCACATTTTTTTCTCTCTCAGGATCCCTGCTTCTCATTTTAAAACAAGTCTCGCTATTTTGCATGGAATAGGTAAAATTAATTCCTCCAAGATCCTCCGATGCCTATCTATCGATCTTTTATTTTTCTTGTATGATGAATGAATTAGAATCGATCCGAGAATTCCATTCTTCATTCTTTGTTTTTAGAGTCCAATATTCCAATAATACATATATTTCTCACAAAATTCTAAAATCTAGTTGATCCGAACTGAAGTTTCTGTTCAAGAGTTTCGTCTGACAATGAGTTTCTAAAAGTAACATCTTATTCTTGGTTCATCAAGGCATGCCTCAAATCCATTATTATCCAGATTATGTTTCTCTGCTTGAACAACCTGCACTTGGATTTCACTTAGCAAGATTGCCACCTGAAATACGCCCATGAATTATCGCCCTGTCAAGTATTCTATTCCAATCCGACTGCAGTCATTAGTCACCACTAACAGTAAGTCGTAAGCAGTAAGGCAATCGACTATTCACCTAGCCAGTGACAGAAATGATAGCACTGCTATACGATGATTGCGATTGATTGATCGTCTCGATATCCACAACCCACTGGCAACCAGACCAACTCATGTAAAATGTTCACGCATAAATGCCAAAGAAGAACGATCATATTTAAGAGAACGGCCAGTGTAAGGAAGTTTTGTAATTTTCTTCAGACAAATAAACAAGACATTTGGAAAGTAAACAAACAGACTTGACAACTCACAACAGCGAAAATTAATTACTCCAAGCGATTCGTTAACGAAGCTTCTTTCAATACAAGGTGCAATCAACGCTTCAGGTCCGGGGACTTTTTCACCTTGCTGCCCAAGAAAACTTTAGATTACTGATTGGAATTTTAATTTTAAAATAGTACAATCATTTATGTAATTATAAGTAATAATTATAAAAGTCTACACAATTTCTTTTTAAATTCCTTGAATTTCTTTCTAAGTTTTCCCTGAGTTATGAACACTCTCCTAAGTCGGTTAAATTAGTATTAAATTTCAGAAGAAAGTTCACAACATTCCTTCTAAAGAAACCCTTACTCTTAGAAACATCGTTGTCTCTCCAGATTCTTACTTTATAGAATTTGCAGTGCCTACATTGATTATAGCAACGTTGGATTTTCCCACAAAAGGCTGAAAGTGCCCAGATGTTCACGGAACACTCTCTTTCAATATGTCCTCTCTCTTTCTCTTCCAGTCTTATAATCCATACTCCAAATACAGATAGGAATAAACATTAGGGTTGCAGGTACGCCATCGTATGCGACACAACACTAATTTGCATAGTACTGTACTTCGCTTTAACGTTTGAATCATGACTGTCGACGTAAGGCAGCTTGCACGCGTTTGCGTTTCATTCCCTCAAACAAAAAAACAAAAAAAACATCTCTTATATGTTGAAAATCTTCATTGCATAATCAGGATATGTTTCAACGAATGTACCCTTAGTCTCAGTGACTTATTTTCATTCTCTCGTTTAAAATACAAACAATGTGACCGTCGAAATCTACGAAAAAAATCCTGTAAATTGAACATTTCATATTCGAACTTTCCAAAATTCTCAGTCATTCAATTATTTTTCAAATAAATCTTAAATCTCTCTCGTTTTTATACTCTAAAGCAAACAATGCAAGTTATTTCCTCAATTTTTAAAATCTTTCCTGAAAGCATTCCTTTGTCTGAGGATTTTTCTTTCAGACTGAGAATTTTTTTGTCTAGCAGAGTCGGCTTGTCCAATCTGAGATGCGCGTATTTGCATTTCAGAGTCGAATTGAAGGCGCATGTAGCATTATTCTAATCAAGACCTAATACTCGTATGCTGCTGATTTCATTCACACATGGGCAAGGCGGCTCATTTGTACAGTAATGAACGCGATTGGGTGCGCCTAGACCTCGAGGAAGTACTCAAACGAACTTGTCGTTCGAGAAAGGCGCCTTTAAAAGTTAATCGTTTATTCATTACTGGAAATTAAGAATTGAAAGCAGCTAACAAGTCCTGAGATAAATCGAATTAAAGTCCAATACTCGAAGTCTAGTCTTTTGTACGAGCCAATAAAGAATTGATAAATGCTTTCAGTTATGCAAATGCCTCAAGGAAGTAATACATAATTTAAAAGAAAATTTCTTGTATCTCTGAAAAAGTTTTAAAAAATAATTTACTTTTACTTTTCTCGATCTATAGTGGCATCTTTGTATCTTTCACTAAAAGATTTTTGAAAAAGGCCCTCGGAGTAAATTACTAATAAACAGTATCTGTGACAGTAAAAAAACCTGATTTATCGGGAGCGAGTAAACGCGAAAGATCACGTGACTGAATGTTTTGCATAAAAACACATGTAACAAGGATCGCGGGCATTAATTCAAACCGGAGTCTACACTCCTATGCTAATTTCCCTCTGTACAGGAAATCTCGAAGGGCTAGGGGTAGAACGCACTCTTGAAATTATTAACGCGGTTCCTATAGTCGATAATGCGCGAGCGCATCCTTTTTGCTTTTTATTAACTTTGTTTATTCCTTTTTCTTTCTATACTTTGTGATTCGCGTGAACTACGGTCGTCTCGTGGCGGAGAGAGGAAGAGACCAAAGAGACTATCCGTAACTGCAGAACGGTTTACAAGCACTTGCTTGGATTATGGTAAACCAGTGGACCACAAAGAATCTGACATTATATACACGCTTACACTTTCCTCTGGCTCATCTAAATTATTCAAGATAAGCCTAGGATAAATCTTACCTGAATAATCTAATTTCGATCAAAAGGAATAGGAAAAAATACCCAATTCTAAATAAAATGTGATAGAACAAGTAATAAAAAAAGTTTAGTTTCACTTACTCGAGCATATTTAGTTTCCGCTTGCCGAGTCCTTGAGTAGAAGGCTGTGTCTCTATAGATGCTTGATACTCTGCGAACTTTATGATTTTGAATGTATCAGTGCTTAAAACCTTCTTTAGAACTGCTTTTGTCTGGTCCCGTTTATTTAAACTAACATACGCTGATGTATCTGACAACCAAGAAACGTAAACTCCACCTGCAATAGATAAAAATATAACATAAGTTCATTTATTAAACTAAAAACTTCGAAGATACATCAGTGAAAACAAATTTTACCGAAGGGATTAAAAAGTTGAACAATGTCGTTCATTTTCCATGCTTGTGGAAATGATAGATGGAAAACGTGATCTCTGCTAGGATTAGCTGGAAAATGATTCATTAATTATCAACTATAAATTATTTTTCATATTTGATAAAGTTAACTATATAATGATATAGGAATCTGAAATCTTTGGAAAAACTTACGATCTTTTCCTACTAAGTTAATGTATGGAACATCCTTTAGTCTTGCAATGAGCAATCTAAAATTTTACAATGTGTTATTTTTAAGTTAAATTTGTAATAATTAAATAAACACTAAATGAATATGTTCTTACTTGTTTACAAAAGGAGTGAGTAAAGGAGAATCCGCAAGCACTGTATCGATAGGAGGCTGTTCTAGAGAACCTTAAAAAGAAAAATATATCTTTTACGTTTAAAATTTTATTTTATTTTTATATTTTGAAAAATAGAAATAATTATATACTCACCGAGGTAATTGCTCATAGAAATAAAACACAAGCCAGTTATGTAAGCATCGTAACCAGCTTCGTGACACTTTTTGTTTGAAGTTGAATAACTTCGATCCTTTATAGGAACAATTTCAGGAATTGAGAAAGGAGGCTTGCTTAAAGTTTCAAGAAGGGATTCAAGAAATGAACAAGAAATGTTTTCCTTGAACTGCGGCGACTGACATAAAATTTTAGTGTCTAAAATTCTTGGGAAAAGTCCATGGACTAAGGCCTTAAATTCGGTGTAAGATTTCGGGAGCGGAGTGAAGAATTGGCGAACTATATGACAGATATCAAAAAGCATGTTGTGGCCGACAATCAATTTTCCCTGTTAAACAGTATTTTGAAAACATTAATATACTTTTATATTTTGATAGTGGAAGAAATAGAATTTTATTAAGAGTTACAAACCGAATCAGCAATTTTTCTTAAAACCGCACTGAGACCAACAGCGTCTTCGATTTCTTTTTTCTCTTTTACCCTCCTTTCGATCTCCTTTTTTTCCTCTTCTTCTTTTGTTCCCGTTTTGGTAACGACAATTACTTGTCCAGGTCCGTCTGATTTGAACTCCAGGTTAACTTTTTTCGGCCACCTTCTTCTAGATTCTTGATGTACAAGTCGTCTTATAAATGCATTGCATCTGTCTATCGAGAGTTCTTCTGCCTCGGAATTGATAAACTCTTCAATTCTAGAACTAGAAAATATAAACCATCATTGATAAACAATTCTGACATCAAAATTACATTTACAATTAATCTTCAGGTCTCCTGACTCAAAATTGAATTTCTTACCAAATTTCTTCTATCTGAGATTTGTCGTGATCAGGAATAGGAATTAACTCAAGACCTTCCTCCCTCATTCTCTGTTTATCTTCCAGCTTTTTTTTAAGCCTTTCCTCTTCGTGTGAAGTCAAATAAGGAATGCCAAAGTTGAAGAGCTTATTGAAATCAAAACCTTGATTCGCCAAAAAGGAAATACTGGAGGCTTGGCAAATAAATCGACAATCTGGGGCTCCACGATTTAAAGGTTCTGGAAATGCATAGAAGTTGTATGACTGTTGATTGTACCTATAAAGACATTTCGATTAGAATCAATGATAGCCTTATTTTTCCTTTTTATAATGTTATTAATAGAAGAACTTCTTAAATACTTTTTTGTTTCCTTGTCGAAGGAGAAAACGGATAGTCCGAACTGTACGAGAAGAAAATCCATTGAACCAGATCTTATTTTTGAATAGTATTGTGCAGGTGTATCAAAAGCTGTGGCTTCTGGTCCTGTATTTAATCCAGTAAACTCAGTGTCTATGCACAAAAATGAGGCTTCCTCCAAAACTTTGTCAAGCTCTGACAAGACCTCTTGAAAATCTTTATAAAGAAAAGTTTTATTAATTCAAAAGATAATTATTTGCATATTATTATATCATTAATTACTGTCAATTATTGTTTAAATAAATCATTCATGCCTTTCATTCCCATTTTTGAACTTGGTAGTCAAAAACATTAGAAAATTTAAAAAGATTAATAGTCCCATAGTAGTATATTTAGTTATATAGAAGTGTATTTGTTTTTTAAGTAAAATTTCCAATATTATTTAATTAAATTTGTAAAGATTTTAGCATTTTAAGGTTATCTATAAAGACTTACTGGTGCGTATAACATCCATGGTGATTTTTCACTGTATTGAGCTACTTTTAAAATGAAATATTAAAGTATTATTTATTTAGTCTGTGAATATCTTTATTTACTAAATTTTACCAATGAACAAAGGGTAATATTATACATAATAAACAAAATTGAAATCACAGTCAGTCGCAAGTCGCGACGAAGCTGCTTTGGCTGCTTTTAACGCGACAAAGTTGGTAAAATTGTCGAGGCCTCAATTGTTTAAATTTGGCGCGCGATTCAAAAGTTATAATGAATAATTATAATAATTACATACATAGGATAATGAGTAATTGTCTCGTGTGTTTAAATTTGGATATAAGGCATAAGAATGACTATTTATTTTAATTTCGACAATTCTATTTGCTTATTATCACTTTTGAATCTGGTTTAGTAAATTAATTGAAACAGGTGAGGTTCGACGAACTGCGCAGGTGTTATTTAAAAATCACACATGCAATGTGATAAAAATATTTATATCATATTCCTTTTATCTTCATCTCAAAATTTGACGTATTATTTAAAAAATCGATTCAGTGAATATAATTGCATATAAAGGTTCTACAATTTTTTATCTTAATCCAAACATATTATTACGTAACTCCGACGAATTTCATTATATATATTTTAAATTTTGAGGTTATTATCACAGTTTGTTATGCATTCAACAATATTTATATTGTTGAATAAAGTATTTAAAATCTTTGTGTAACTTCTTGATTAATGAATAAACTCCAAATATAAATGTTATTAAGCAACTGGAAAAAAGTGTGAAAATGGCAAGTGAAATTGAGGCTTTTGAAGATGAAGATGAAGATGTAGTTCTTCAGGTATATAAGGTTTATTATTAAATATTAACTATAAATGAATTATGGTGTTTAAAATAAATTTCACGCATAGGGCAGCGAATTACATACTGCTTTAGTGGAAATGGGATTAAATGATTTTGAATGCGTCCGAGTGCAAAGAACTGAATACTGTGATAAGGAAAACATAGATAATAACTTGTGGTCCAGGGTAAGTATTAAAATAGCAGTTAAATTTGCACAAGGCTATAACTTTATAATTATATTAAAATAATGTTTCAGATTTTACTACCAATTAATGAAAGAATCTACGATACTATTTGTAACTATTTCCTTCATACGACACAGGTAATTTTGAACAATAATTATAGGGATTTATACCTCTTTATTTCAGTTTAATAATTATTAAAGTAACATTAATTATCAACTAATGATAGCTGAAATACAATGTTCCAGGATAATCAATACTTAGATGAACAATTAAAAATTATTCTGAAATTGGAGTGTCTTCTAGACGATCATGCATTTAAAATTAGAAGCCTTATAAATGGAAAGAATCAATGCTTTTTCAAGTGAGTAAAATAGTAAACATCGTTTCATCAATTTGATTTCTTTCATTAAAAACATCTACTTTCTTATTATAAACCGGAATTGAATTTCTAGAAAAGCGTTGCACTGGTTGCCTTTCGTAGGTTCATCGTTAACAATTGCGACATGTGGATTGAATGAAAAGTATACAAATATTTTGAATATGGTACTAGCATCATCAGTTTTTAGTTTAATTGCACATCGAAGGTTTATACGATGGACGGCTACGAAGAATCTCAAACGTCTTATATTTTTACAAAATGAAATGTATCATTCATGTAAGAAAAGTCTTAAAATTTTGAGATTCTCTTTTAGAATGAGATTGGATTCAACAAAATCTGGTCAGAAATTCATGTAAGAATCAATTTTACTTAGGGAAATTTTTGAGAAAACTGAAGGTCAATTATTAATAGATATTTCGCTTTACAGAGAACTGGAGAAATCAAAGCAAATGTATCTTCCACCTTTGACTGAAATTCTTATATCATCTCTAGAAAATATTTCACTTACGTATTATCAAGCGTCCAACACTATTTTGAAACTTTTACCAATTTCATTAAATACAGATGATTTAATTACGGCTTTTGGGAGAGAATCTTTCTCTATTCAGGGTGAAGTTACTTATGAGTCTTTAAAGGTAAAACTTTAATTTAATTTAACTTTTATTTATTTTAGACAAGTTAAAAATTCTCATTTTAATGAAACCATCAAAATAATCAAAATTAAAAAAATTAAAACAAAATTATTTTACAGAGTCTCTACTATAGCTATATCCTTCTTCAGTCAGAGATGCTTCATCTTTTAGCTATTGCATATAGTCGAGAAACCTGGAAAAATTCTAGTGGATGTCCAGAAATAAAACTCTCTCACATTATAAATAATCTCACAATTGTTTTGGAAAAACATCACTACAAAATATTGAAGTTATTAAATGAATACTCAAGCAAGAAATTTGAACCTGAGCATAAAGAATTTAAGTACGAAAAGAGTTTAATGTTTTCTGTGACAGTGAATAAATATATATATATTAGAATTCATTATTCATTTTTCCTTCTGTTTTAGGGGATCTAAAGTTTCGAAATGGCAGGATCTGTACGTCCACTTAGATTTAACAGCCTACAGATTACAAACAGCTTATAAAGGTATAATGTTAACTTTAGAAGAGATTGATTCACGTGCAGATGAAAACTCAAACGATGATTTGTCTGAGACGATAATGCAGAATTTAAACGAAATTTACAAACAAATAGATACTGCGAGAAGTTTCACTGAATTTAGTACTTTGCTTGTTGCTAAACTGCAACACGAACAATCTAAGGAATTAAAAATTCAAGAAAGGAAGTCTGTTTCTGAAGGATTTAACTCTGAAGTGCCTATAGTTCTTGACTCAGAACCTGAAATTTTTGATGAAGTTTTCGAAGAATACATCAAAGAGGAATACTTAAAACCTCTATACGAGGATGGAGACGAATCAGTCATAGAGAATCGTAAATTTGATAAATTGTTAGCTAAGAATTTCATGAGTGAATTAAAAGATGCCTTAATAGAAAAGCACAAATCTATGTCGGAAAGAGAATCTAAAGCTTTGCAAAGGATGTATAAAAATGTTAGACAGGAAATTTTATCTAAAGAAGACAAAACTTCCGAAAGCGAAAGAAAGATTCCTCCTCCTCCTTCAATGTCTTCATTAAAACTTTCTGCACCTCTGAATGACGATGATGTTTTTATAAATAAACAGAAAAAAATTCTGCCACTGGTTCCGGATATTTTAGAGTCTGAACATGAGAAAGAGAAAATTAATTTAATGAATGCAAACCAAATTGAAATATCAAACGACTTGCAACAGGAAAAATGTGCTTTGAATACATTTAGACAACCAACATTGTATCAGAATGGAGACGATGATATTGGAGAAATGGATGTTCAACGATTTTCAATAGTTGAGTGTAAACCGAATTTACAATTTCCTGCATTCCTTAAAGTTTCCGAGGAAACATTCATTGGAAGTGGGGAAAATTCTGACGATGAAGTCGTTAAAAGTGAATTTGAAGATGATGAAAGTTAATTTGTTGTATTTTACAAAGTAATAAATAATATTTATTGAATGAAGTTGTACTTTATTACAAGTATTCGCTTGTGTTCTTTTGCACCATCTTTCCATTAGTTTTATTAAATTTATTATATTCTTCTAAAGTTTTATATTGCATTTACAAATTTTATTTCTAAATTAAGATAAATTATAATTTAAACATTTTTTTTAATTTCGGAAGGATACCACATGTAATCTTAGCGCCCCTAGTGGAAAAAAGTATAAGTTTTTAGAAGTTGACAGAAGTATATAGACATCGAGTAAAACTCCGAAAAATATTATTAAATAATTTTTAACTGGAAAGTGTATGAAAGTTAACATATAAGTTATAAGAAAATATTTTAAATAATGCCTCTTCCTGCTGCGTTAGCAGCCCGCTTAGCAAAAAGAGGACTACTTACAAGTTCTGAAAAACCTGGTAAGTGTAACCTCAAAGTTGTTCTAAAAATATTTGGTATATTTTGTATTGTATACAAAACTTGAATAACTTGTTTATTTACTAATATTTTCTTTAAACTTTATTAAAGGAATATTAATTATCGTTATCCTTTAGTTTAAATAGCTTCTAATTTCAATGGAAAGCTAAAATATACAAAAAGAAATTAGATTTGAAATTGAAATTCTTATTATTCAATAATTTAAGAATTGTATTAATTTTGCAGAGTCTGCGAGAAAGGAATCAAAAAAGAAAGTGCATGAGGAAGTAATTGCCGAAGATTATGATAACACAAAAGATGATATTAGTCACATTGATCTCAAACAACAGTTCATGGTAATTATAAATGATTTGATTGTGCTATTAGGGTGTTGATCCAAATTCTTATCTTAAAATTAAATTTTTCAATTAAAGTATTCAACAAATATTAAAACTTAATTGTCTGAAGAACGGAATCGATACACTGGATGTTTAAGAAATAAAATTACAATAATTTTTAGGGTCAGAGTGGTTGTCCCAACAAATATAATATTTATCACGAATGCAATAGAAGGTGTAAAGAAATGTGGGGAGCCGGGCATTTGCAACCATCAGAAGAGTATTTGATCAAGCAAATGCGTATGCTTCAAAAATATCCTTTACCAGAGACTTGGAAAGCTGTTTATGATCCTGGAGCGTAAGTTTATATTCCGTTGAATAAATTTTTCCTTTCGAATTATTCTAATAAATAAATATCACTTTTTTCGATAGGGGACAGCATTATTATTGGGACTGGGCTTCAGATTTAGTATCCTGGTTGCCGCCAGGCCATCCCAAGTGTCAAATTTCTCAACCAGCTTCTCAATTAAGAGAAGAATTACATCTTAAAGCTGCAGAACAAGATGATAATATGTCAAGTGATGAAAGTGGAAGTGAGCAAGAACCAATGGAGGTAAGCAATTGTATTTTAAAGAAATGTATTAATTCCATTCAATATTTGTCCAATATTATATTATATCTTTAATTAATATTTAGGTGGATGAAGTAGAAGTGAAAAAGGATAGAAAACAAGATAATCGAGACAGGCCCAAGCCTTTAGAAACCAGAAAGCCTCCGAGAAGAGAAACTAAAGAGAAGAAAGATCGCCCTCTGGATCCTATGGATCCTGCATCATATAGCGATATTCCCAGGTACAACTTTTATCTTTTATTTACTTTATTTTCTTTTCTTTTAATCTTGCAAGTCAGGCAATTTTTATGGTGTATCTGTATCATAATGATGTTTCTTTTCAGAGGTAAATGGTCGGATGGATTAGCGCGCAATAACGAAGCAAAAACTGGAGCTGACACAACTGCATCAGGACCTTTGTACCAGATGAGGCCCTATCCAAGTCCTGGTGCTGTACTTCGATCAAATAAATCTAGTAAACCGGAGGCAGAAGTCTCTAATAAACCCAAGGTTGCTTTTCCGGAAAAACCAGAATAACTTCTATGATTAATTGTAAATTCCTAAAATAATTTATTTTTCGTACAGCCAATTTACAATGTACTACCTTCGATTAACGGAAAGTCGTTGTAAAATGAGTATTAAAGTATTTTTTATTCCTGGCAAAAATAACTTTGATTGATTTTATTATTTTATATTATATTATTAGAATATGCAGACTAAGAAATCTTTTTAAAATTCCTAAAAACCAGTTGAAATTCCTATCTAAAAAAATTCGTGTAACCAAATTGTTTCGAAAGTCTCGCATACATTTATATTAAACCTGACAGGCTTTTTTGAATGACTTAAAGTTGTAAGAAGTAAAAAAATTGAGTTTATTAATTATTAATTAATTAAGAGTTAATTAATTATTAACTTTGAGGACCACAATTCCAAATTTAAAAATGGCGCGCATTTTCAAAGCGATATCAGCGCTATTTCTTGTGAACTTCTTGATCTTGACATATCACATAACCTATTCATAGTTTCATAGAGACGAAAAACGGTGCTGTCATACAAGTTTTTCCTATATTTTTGAGTTTTTCCGTGAATTGTTCGCGTTTTAGGAACGTATGAAAACTCCACTTTCTTGTGGAAAAAGACATTTTCTCGTTACGGTTCGTCTTTCGCGGTGAAAGAAGCAAAAAACAGTTTTCGTGTCGCGATAATTTCGTTGAAGTGTTCAGATTTCCTTGTTCAGATCGTTCAGACAATTTTGGTAGCGACGACTTTCTACAATCTTGACCGTATATATGTATCAAATTCCAAATTGAAAAAAAATATAGAAGCCGGATTATTATGACAGATTTTCACAGGCTACATAAAGAAGCAAGTGAGTGAAATCAAAAAATATTCTATTTTTTCCTTTCTTTTCAAACCAAGCGTGGCTTACCGTGTGCGCTTGTGTTTGTGAGTTAATAAGGTGCCCAACAGGGTGCCATGTGACTATATACAAAAATGATACTCGTTTTTGGTTCTTTTTAGATTTTGTCATCAACATTTAATATATTTCGAGCAAGTTTAAAGGTTTTCTTCTTTTAGGCTTACAAGTATAAGTGATATTTTGTTGAATGAAAATGATTCAACCCTTTGATTTTTTGTTTGTTTACACCGGCAGTTTTTGACAACTGTCAATTTTTGTATTAATTATATTTTAGACTAGAATTAGATTTAAAATTCACAATCAGTATTATCATTTATCTCTAAATAAATTCTTTATGGTTTCAGCAATTTCATCACGAGTGTAATATCAAACTGCACACTTTGAGATCCTATGGAAAATAATCACAGTCCTAAATACGGCAGTGGACTTTATAAAGTCATCGCTTGAGATAATACTGAGCAAAGATGCAAAAATAAAAGTCGACTTTTTTTATAAGAACATGGAATATCTGATAAGAAGGATTGCAGAATGCACAAATCTTTGGAACATTCTCTTTACAAACGTACTGGAAACGTTGAGTCTTAACTTCCCATCTTCATAAGATTTTTTACAAAAATTTTATTATAGAAACTGCCTAGTTGATTGGTACTATAATTAAAGTGCTTATGAAACAATGACTATTGTGACAATTCTTGACTCCCAAGGACTTAAGAATAACTAAAACAAAAAGCATCCTTGAAAACAATAACTCTCATCGTAGGTGCCAAAGTAATTTGAAAGATTATTGGTTTAGTCACAACGAACTTAAAAGCAGAAGTCAATGTTTCCATCAAATCTCATAAATTTTATACTTCATTTTTGTAACTCGTGTGCTGCAACTTACGTGCATTCATTACTCGAAGTGGTCACAAGGCCTATATAAAATATATTTTTCTGAGGCAAATTTTGTGCAGTTTCTGAATTCAAAAGTGACACTTTGTACATTCTAAGCTTCTTATAAACGGGATTCATTATTCCACGTATTTTCTACCATTGGAATACTAATTAAGGAGCAATTTGTACCTGGTATGTTTTAAACAATTTATTTTCTTATCACTATCTGAATTTATTAGTTAAAATATTTTAGTAATGTTGTTTGTTATTCTTTCAGTTTCTAGAGGTACATTTGAGTTGATCCTAATGCTGAAAGGAAGTTTAGAGACGTACCACGACATCCGTAACGAAGAAGAGTCGTCTTACGTAACACTCAGAAATGGATCTTTCGGTAAGGAATTATTTTTGGAATAAAATTAAAATTTTTTTTTTATTCAATGGAAGGGATACAGTAATTGTAGAAATAGAAGGTATTTCATTCGAAGCTTGAAGATCTAAAATTATTAGCCGATTATTTACAATTAGATCTTAAAATATTAGGAGTAAGTAGTCTGTATGTAGTGTACAATATTTAAAAAAAAAAGGATTGAGACATATTTGGAAGTACTGCAAATAGTAGGTTCAAGTATTCTGGCTCCTAGTTTTTAACAGTATAAATGTATAGGAAATATGTGGAAACAATTGTGCATAAAATGCAGCATTTCAAATGATGGAAATACGAAGAAAACAGTGAAATATTATTTCCATCTTTACGGATCTAAAAAAATATATTAGCAGCAAATTCAATTAAGTTGAATATTAAAATATATTTTGTTTCTAAATAGTTACATTTTTCTCTATTATTACAGCGTATGTAGGTGAAGCTTCCAGCTCAAGAAGAACCGAATACGACCACATCCTGGAAGATATTTACTTCGTTAACCCCATCCTCTGCGTTCATTGTGAGTTTTAATTTAATTTTATTTAATAAGATGTTAGTTAGTCAGCCATTTTGGAGAAAATTTCGAGCATTTTAATATTTTTCGATGAGCCAAATAACGCGAAATATGGAAAAAATGTTAATAATCATAATTATTGATCTTAGAAAGATTTTTGATTGGATTGAACCAATTTCTAATGTTTCATTTGTATAAATTAAATTTAAAATCCCTTAAATTTGTTTAATTTGCAACATTTGCTTCTCTTTTTTCTACAGGTGAAGACTATATTTGGGGTACCGGTAAAGTCGGCTTCAAGTGTAAAGGTAAGAATAAATTTATCAATATTGTCGATCGTTGGCAACGCAGACAGCTTGACGTTATTTAATGATTAATGTTTCCAAGATACTAAATAATTCAAAATGTCTCTGCTGTTTGCTTTGCCAAATATCGTGTGCATAGAAAATAGATAAAGATTTCATATCATTTAAAGTAACTTGCAAACGTCTGCCTCACATCGAAATGTGTTTATGTCTTGATGATTACACGTTTTTCTCTGTCTCATTGTAACATCTGCTGTCTCTCAAGGGTCTTTAGTTATATATTATCGCACGCAAATGGCTCCCGAATTACGTGCTAACTTCACTAGAGTTTGCACTAAAATTCGGGATGGTCATCTGGAAAAATTAGTCGTAAAGGTAGTCGCTATTTAAAGACACAGAGAGATTGAAAGTGAAATTGATTTTAATTTAAAAATCATCCAAAACTGAAAAATCAGAATGCTCTTGTACTTCTCTGTTAAATCTAAAATAGTTTAAATTGGATGAGTTCCAAATTCTGACGTTTCGGATTCTTAAATTTAAAATATATGAGCTTTCTGATTTTCGCTTTTGCAGCTATATTGATTCTTATGAAAGAATCAGTAAATTTCCTCTACTTTGATATTTTGAAGTTTGAAAGACAGTAAGTTAGAGATGTAATAAATTCACGTTTGCAAGTGCTTTCATGCATATCAGATTATATAATATTCGTTTATTTAGCAATGCTAAGACTTGACACTGTTTTTATTTGATGTGATACCGAAACGTACTTAAAATGCAAAAATATTAGGGTATTAATTTTAAGCCCATACTTCGCAAGAATAAATGACTTATTCGAGGTATTTAATTTTGCCTATATATTCTCGGTTATCATATTTAACTAACAAAGGCCTTCTACGTTCATTGGATATCTCGTCACGTGTATCTCGTTCGTGCCAGATGTCGAGTAATCTAAATGACGCGATTTTTTATGGAAAGGGAATATCGTGGGACGTGAGACGCGACAATAAAAACTTAATTTTTTTACTAGGCTTAATAAGACTATCGTACATGTCCTTTTGTGTATTGTGCACAGCCTTCGGCTTCCGACGTTTAATGCCTCTAACTACATCTAAGATATTTCAAATATTTTTAAATGGTTACGATTCAGTCTCCTATTGATGAAATAGAAGCTGACTTCTCAATGAATATATACAATTTTATACTTATTAAGACATAACAGTCTTTTTTAAAAAAATTGCATTTTTTATAAACAAATTAAACTTTAGCGGGGAAGAAATAGTATTTTCAATATTTTTTAGAAGCAAATTGCAATTTTAGTTGCTGGAAGAGAAAAAAAGTGGGAGAGAAGTAATCATTGGTTTATTTCACAGAAATTAGAAAACTTAGTTCCTATGCTGATTTAAATTTTAATGACAATTCAGTGATGCATTTACCCTACATAATAGGATAAGCGATATGATCTTTTACAACGGAAATACGTTTTTATTCATGAGGTCCATTGAGATACCGTATCATAAGTTTGACATACAATGCTTTCATAGCAGGCGAGTATTTTATATTATTTTTAAAAAGCTAAAACATTGAGAGGCTGCACCATTTAGAATTGCAGATAATAAAATTGGAACACAAAGCCACACCGTATGACAGAAATATTTATATGAAAAAAATGCCTCCCTACTTTGAATTCCTCCTTTACTTGGCTACTTCCCAGGAAAAAAGAAACGATTGAACGATTGCCTTAGTGAATTGGATTTTTTTAAGAATGCGGATTCAGCAGTCGTCTTTCTGAATTGGAATGATGTGCTTCAATCGATCACCCAAATTTAGATGGTTTTATCATAAAATTTTTAATCTCAAAGCCTCAGACCAATTTAAATTTTCTAATCGGTTTCTTGTTCCTGGGTTCCACGGTTCAAAATAATTTTCAAACTTTATCTGCAAGATAAGTAATAGAAAACTTGTCTCGACGTACAAAGGCAATCTTATATCAGTCTATTATTTCAACACATTTAAACCATGAGTGTTTTAAATGCGGATTTGTGCGATATGAATTATTGCAAAATGTGCTCCATCATTTCTCTGTCAGAAGAAAAAAAAATGAGATAACAAAAAGGCGCGGATTCTATACTTATAATTTTATCAAGATTGAACAATTTTTCAAATCACTATTTGCAGTTCTTCTAGAATTCTTAAGGGATGATCTCGACAATGTCATCTTCATATTATAGAAATTAATTGAGAATTATTAACGATTCTCAACCCTCTAAATTCTCGAGCCTCTTATGAAAAAATACTATAGAAAAATCATCAGTATTTTAATATTTTTTATTTCTACTATCATTCCTTTTTTCTATAATTTCTTTGGGATTATAAGGAAATCTCTATAGGAAGCTGCAAAAATTCGCGAAGGATTCTAATTGCATAAAGTGGACAAAATTTCAAGTATTCAGAATTTGATACTCTAAAAAAGTGTATTTTCTTGAAATAGATGGACTTTTTGACTCAAATCTGAATTTTGAAGTGCTGTCATTTCGTACTAGCATTTTATTCAGATTTTGATTCTCGATTAAAATGGTGTACTTTTGTTCGGGACAGTACATCGTAGCCGGCATCGAACCAACTGATAGTACGTGCTGCAGCCGTTTGAGGCTCCACTGTAGCATAGTAACACGTGTACAGAGCGGTTTTTCAAGTGGCGTACTCTCGTGTCCCCCTTCACCTTGCCTTGTCGTTCCAGTTCGACCGCCAGTTTCTTTTCTGAAACTCGCCCCTCCCTTTTCTCTCACTCCCCCACTCTCTCTTTCTCTCTCCCTCTCCCTCTTTGATAATACTCCCTCTTTAATGTTCTCTTGGCTCCCCCCTCGTTAGCTAAGCCATCGTATGATCCAGGGACGGATATGATTCCGTCGATACCCCCGCTCGCCTTTCAAGAAAGAAAATTAATTTTCTTTGTTCTTTTTTTTTCCACTGCCATCGAATACATGTTTTTCGTCTCTTCAGAAACCCACTCGAAAAAATTGGCCTCTATTGTGGATCAAGGACGGTGAAAAATGACCCTTAATCCTTAAAGTGCACACATATCCCATTCAAACAGTCAATTTCACCCAAGTGACAAGAAATATTTGCTGAAAGAAAGCTATTGTATATTTTAAAATGGAAATTTAACAGTATATCTGTGAAACTGAGTTTGAAACTTCATTTTACAATGTACTGTAATTTAGAAGCATGAAAAACATTTTTGAACATGAAAAAAACAAATTTCTGAATGTAGGGAACAATGTACTGTTAGTTAGAAACATGAAAAAAACTTTTGAATATAAAAGAAAAATTTTGAAGGCAGATAACGACAGTATTTCAAGTGAAACCTTAAAAAAATCTCAGGTCTCAAAAGCCCAGAATGCACTTTAAGGGTTGAGGATTAGGGTATCACAGATCGCTTCATTTCACTCTCTTTAGGCACTGGACAAATTTTCTGATGACCTAATTGAATATTCTAGCATGTTCATTAACCCCAACACCACCACGATATTTTTGGACAAAATGTATAGGCTTTCTTCTGCAGCTATTTTAGCCCCAAATTTAACATTGATTATTTCTCTGAGAATTTGTTAGGGGGATATATTACCAGACTTTAAAACTTGGACTTTATCTTAATTTCCGCCTGGACTTACAAAGTAAACTGTTATCAAAAATGTCCTATCTTTTTTGTATTTGAGAATGTTCAATGTAAAAGATATATATGTATTTTTTTTATGTGAAACATCACTTTCGCAATTTTCATCAAATCTCCACATTTTGAGACTGAATAAAAAAAAAAAACGGTTTTTCTGCCGGTCTGTCTGTATATATATATATATATTTGTCGTCTGTGGGTTACAATAAGTTTCGAAGCAATTATCAGATTAGATTACGCATTGGCACACTCGTTTAAGGCATAAAAATAAATTATAAGATCGTTATTAAGCTATTTTGGACAAGAATTCAAACAGTTAGAGCATTCATCAAATTTTTTAAACGTAACGCACTTTTTGCGAATTTTAGACCCCTCGCCCTTTGACCCCGCGTAACTTCTGAACTCTTCTCCCCTCTTATGTCACGTAACGTTGAAAATTAAAAAATTTTTGTTATTTACATATGAAATAAATATTATTCAACTCAAAGCGCGAAAATTTTATCTCAAAATTCTATCGAATGCAGAAAAAACCCTTTGAAGGATACATGGGCTTTAAGGTCACGAAGGGAGCGTTACGTAACATCCTACCCCTATCTACCGTACATTTGGAGGACCTCCCAACCCCCTTAAAGTGCGTTACGCAATACTTGAAAGGCGCTAAAGCAGGGTATCAATCAGTTCAGAATTTTAAATTTCCTGTCATCTTGACACCTTTCGAGGTGTCAAAGAAGAATAAAATTGTTCTAAGTAGTGACAGTAGTAGTATGCAGACAGTTCCTTTTTCTTTTTCTAATGTGAACATTTTATTTCAAGATTTATTTCCTCTCCTGAAAAATCGTTGAAATGACTTATGCACCTTTCACTTCACAGAAAATCCCAGGGATATTTTCTATCCTGAAATTGGACAGAAATATTGTAGTGTTTTTATCCACTCGAAAATTTATTTGCCACCAGATAATTTTAGCAGCTATGCAAAACAAGTACTATACTTTTATCTGACTTCACATAATTCTTATCGGACGGAGGATACAAAAATAATGGTCAATATTGTTTTTTGAGGGTTGCAAGCGTTTCTATGTATACATAGAAACATAAAGTTATAATAGGAAAAATCTCTGAAATTTTGTGTGTTATCGAAATTGCGAGGATGGTAACGTTCGACGAAATTGGCACGCGTTTGTCCAAGAATATAATGCAAAAAAAAGGATTGAAGCGCGATAACAAGAGAGCGAAGTTGTAACCTGTAAAACACCTACGTGACTCGGTTTGCAATGGTTACCACCAACCAGTTCGTCTCACAGTATGCGTTCCTTTTGTAAGTTCGACACGGTTTTCGACACGTTCAGCCTTGTGGCCCTTGGCCATCCCACGCACATGGCAAATGTTTTAACTATGACCTCTTTCTCCTTTTTGCCTTGTGGTATCGCATAAAATTCACGGCTTCTCACCCATTCTCACCTTGATGTCAGCGTCATTCACGTGTACATCTCTGAAAACAATGGTTCAATTTACAAAAAGAAAAGAATAGTTTCATTGCTTTAAAAAATATTCCAAGGCCATCAGCATCCGAAACTTAAGATTGCTGTAGGAATTTTTCTTCATTTCGAAATCTTCACAACAATCTCACCTCCAACCGAGGTGAGATTAAAGGCATTCACATAGGTCGTCACCTATTCACCTTTTTTCACCTATTTTGGAAATTTGTCGTCTTTTCATATTATTAACAGCGGAATTGTATAATTCCGAATCATTTGTTGATAGAAAAAAACAAAAAGACAATTCTTTTTTTTATCACTATGAAATTATCATCGGTTCAAATTAAACTTGTTCAATTTTGAATGCTTCGGTGAAAGATATATATATATATATATATATATATATA
>UCOK01020197.1:12775-64559 GCA_900474325.1 Synergus umbraculus | reverse complement strand
TGTGAAATTGGAAAATGTAATTGTTTAAATTAAATGACGAGTATATAATTTAAAAAACGGTAGCTTTTTTACTAAAAATGTTTTGAGATTTCAGTATGCAAAATAACACCTAATTTAAAATTTTTGAAATATAGAAACTTGTAATTCCTGGTCTAATTTCAGGAATCTTAATTAATCAATCATTGACATTCCATAATTTTTCTTAAAATTCCAGAAATCTTATGAAATTCTTTAAATTTCATAAAATCACATGATATTCCTTAAAAATACTTTAAAATCTTCAAAATATCTTTGAATCTTTTAAAATTACTCAAAATTTCATGGAATCTCTTTATATCTCTTAAAATTCCTGAAAAACCAATGAAATTTCGTAAAATCCTTTGAATCCCTTAAAAGTCTTAAAATTGCAATTCGAAATTATGTACTTTTCGTTAAATACTGAAATTTAATTTCTGGAGTATGGAGGTGCCTTCAAATTTATTTATGCTTTCCAACTGGCAGGAAATTACTTTTTTTTCAGATAAAATATCTGCTAAATTTTGTAATCAAGGACACCGATTGTGAAATTGGAAAATGTAATTGTTTAAATTAAATGACGAGTATATAATTTAAAAAACGGTAGCTTTTTTACTAAAAATGTTTTGAGATATCAGTATTCAAAATAACACCTAATTTTAAATTTTTGAAATATAAAAACTTATAATTCCTGGTCTAATTTCAGGAATTTCAATCAATCATTGATATTCCATAATTTTTCTTAAAATTCCAGAAATCTTATGAAATTCTTTTAAACATAAAATTACATGATATTCCTTAAAAATACTTTAAAATCTTCAAAATATCTTTGAATCTCTTAAAATTACTCAAAATCACATAAAATTTTATGGAATCTCTTTACATCTCTTAAAATTCCTGAAAAACCAATGAAATTTCGTAAAATCCTTTGAATCCCTTAAAAGTCTTAAAATTGCAATTCGAAATTATGTACTTTTCGTTAAATACTGAAATTTAATTTCTGCAGTATGGAGGTGCCTTCAAATTTATTTATGCTTTCCAACTGGCAGGAAATTATTTTTTTTTCAGATAAAATATCTGCTAAATTTTGTAATCAAGGACACAGATTGTGAAATTGGAAAATGTAATTGTTTAAATTAAAAAAAAAAACGATAGCTTTTTTACTAAAAATGTTTTGAGATTTCAGTATGTAAAATAACACCTAATTTTAAATTTTTGAAATATAGAAACTTGTAATTCCTGGTCTAATTTTAGGGATCTCAATCAATCAATCCCCAGTGGGCAAAAAATTGAAAGACGTTTTTAGAACGTCCCAAAAACGTCCTATGTCAGGCCAAAAAACGTCCAATGTTTCAAAGACGTTTTTAGGACGTATTTGGAACATTGGACGTTTTTTGGCCTGACATAGGACGTTTTTAGGACATTTTTAGAACATTCTAAAAACGTCTCAATTTTTTGCCCACTGGGTCATTGATATCCCAGTGGGCACAACTGCCTCAAGACGTTTTGAGGACGTCCTAAAAATGTCTTAAGTCAGGCCAAATAACGTTCTAAAAACATACAATGTTCCAAAGACGTTTTTGGAACATTGGACGATTTTAGGAAGTTTTTTATCCTGACTTAGGACGTTTTTTTGGACGCTCTAAAAACGTCTTTTGAACTTTACGTCCTAAAAACGTTTTTAAGACATTCTAGAAACGTCTTTAAATTTCGTGCCCACTGGGATTCCATAATTTTTTTAAAAATTCCAGAAATCATGAAATTCCTTTAAATTTCATAAAATTACATGATATTCCTTAAAAATACTTTAAAATCCTCAAAATATCTTTGAATTTTTTAAAATTACTCAAAATCACATAAAATTTTATGGAATCTCTTTACATCTCTTAAAATTCTTAAAAAAATAATGACATTTCGTAAAATCCTTTGAATCCTTGAATAAATTAAACATTTATACAAAATTACCAAAAAACCAATCAGGTGTTCGACGAGAATGGTAAGATATATGGTAACATCGCCTTTTAAGATAAGATGGTTCGACTCTGAGTTAGGGCAACTTCATAAGAAGGTCAGGTATTTTCGATAAGGCAATCTTGAATTTAAGTACCGCTTTCATCAATTTCTGACGTCATGAATGTGCAGGTTGATATTGGCCTGGGTTTCCGGACTGATTTGGTCTGAGGTAAAGCAATTGTGGGATGTGGGCCTTGAAGAGTACGTGAACGATATGTGGAACGTGATCGACTTCGTAACGAACTCGCTGTACGTGGCTACAGTTGCACTGAGGGTGGTTGCTTACTATAGGGTACAAAAGGAAAATGAGGGTCGCGAACACGGTTCCATTATAGAACTTCAACGAGAACAGTGGGACACGTGGGATCCGATGCTTATCTCTGAAGGACTCTTCTCAGCTGCCAACATTTTCAGGTTCATTAATATCATTTATGTATTCCTACATATTATCACTGTAAAACTTCCCTTGTATTTTCAACAACGAGAAATATCATTCCATGCCAAGTGAATATAAACTTTTATTTTTATTGCAATATTTTTATGTGTGAGTTCGAGAAACGGGTACAGTTGTTGCCAAAAGAAGTCAAAGTTATATCTTGATATCAACTCAACTTTATTCAAAATTCTACATCAAAAATTTTGTAAGAGATCGAGTCTAAAGTTTGTGTGAAAAGTTTCGCTTTAGAACCGAAGAAAAAAATTTACAACTTTTTGTTTGACCATCAAAGTTTGTAAGCCTTCACTCTCGTATATTATTTGTATAAAAAATTCGTTTACACAAGTTTTAGACTTATACTTTCGAATTTTTTTTTTTAAACAGCTCCTTGAAACTAGTCTACATATTTTCCGTGAATCCTCACTTGGGTCCTCTTCAAGTGTCTCTTTCAAGAATGGTGGTGGATATCATGAAGTTCTTCTTTTTATACGTTCTGGTTCTCTTCGCGTTTTCCTGTGGTATGTAGAGAATGCTCAACTTTTTTACATGTTTAGTTTACGATTTTATATTTATTACTTTAAGATATTTTTATCGCTTCGGATTTTAGGGCTCAATCAACTTCTATGGTATTATGCGGATTTGGAGAAGAAAAAATGCCCAACTGCATCGCCTTATCCTCAAAATGCAAATGTGACGAACATGGATCCAAATGCTTGCATTGTCTGGCGAAGATTTGCAAAGTACGTCTTATATGATGAGAAATTTTTTCATTTGATATCTGAGCTATTTTCAACTATTTAATATTGTTTTAAATATAGAAATATTTACAAGAATTAGATTTACCACCATAAAGAACTCAATCAAATTGAATATCAATGCTTTATATTTTCAATTTTCGCACTCGAGGCCCAATGTGCCGAGTAGAGAAAAACCTGTGGTTGATTCAAGACCAAAATAGCGAATAATAGAAAGCAATTAAATGAGAATGGGGATACATGTAATGGATCATTCTGGGAAAAAATGGGTTTGAAACCTCAGCAAAAAGTTCGATTCACATTCGACTCGTTTGAGATAGCTCAATTATCTGGATTCGTTTCTTTTAACTACATCTTTTTTTTTCTTATTACAGTTTTTTTGTCTCTCAGAATCAAAAATATATCATTTATTATAAATAACTATTTGAAAATGGTATTATATCATTTATTTTACTAAACAGCTTGTTCGAGACCATACAAACGCTTTTCTGGGCTGTTTTTGGATTGATCGACCTTGAAAGTTTCGAATTGGATGGCATCAAAGTCTTCACTCGATTCTGGGGGATGCTTATGTTTGGAACCTATTCCGTCATCAACATCGTCGTCTTACTGAATCTCCTCATCGCGATGATGAATCACTCTTACCAGCTAATTTCGGTATTATGAAAATTTTCACTACCTTCTTCTAATTGATTCTAAAACTTGTCATCAGCCTAATCATTTAAAAATACTTATTAAAACTAAGTCTGCTAATTCGGAAATTAATCTTTAAAGGAACGAGCGGACGTCGAGTGGAAATTTGCCAGAAGTAAACTTTGGATCAGCTACTTTGAGGAAGGTGGTACTGTTCCTCCACCCTTCAACATAATCCCTACACCGAAAAGTGCTGGATACATCTTAATGTGGATTTATAAAAAACTTTGCGGCCACAGTAGAGCAGCGAAGAAGGAACACATGCGAACAATCAGGGTTAGCATTGTGTTTATATTATTATCTCCAGGGTGTTCAGTAACTTGTAAAGGAGAAAATGATCGACAACGTTTTTCTTTCAGAGGAGAAAAAGCATATGGAAAATTCTAAGGATTACAGATCTCATCACAGGAGCAATTCTCTTTTTCCAGAGAAAAAAGCAGCAGGGACTGGAGCGAGATTTCCGGTATCAGGGCATTATGAGGAACCTTGTGAGAAGATACGTAACAGTAGAGCAAAGAAAAACTGAGGGTGAGGGTGTCACTGAGGACGACGTCAACGAGATCAAGCAGGACATCAGCGCCTTCCGATGCGAGCTCATCGAGATCCTCAAGAATTCAGGGATGAACACCTCCACTGCATCCGGAGCCACTGGTAAGCTTTGAAAACATTCTTTTTTATATTTTATAGTATTCCAATCATTAGAGAGACTTACGTTGTTCTTATGTCTCGTTTTCAATTAATTAAATCACCCAAATCTTTAATCATCTTCCATAGTATTTCTAGATACATGAAACCTGGAATGCAAGATATTTCAGCACCTAATCCATTTTTTTATTAATTTCTACAGTACACGACCTGCCGCAATTGGTACTTCGCCCTAATTTAATTTACTTATAATTTCTTTTCGTTGTTCTTCATTTCTTTCGTAGTTCCTTTAGTTCTTTCCTTGGTTTCTGTTTGCCTTGTAGACGGTAGCGTGAAAGAGTTGTCCATAGGTGCTGGAGGCAAGAAGAATCGTCTCAAGGAGCGAAGGCTGATGAAGGGCTTCATCTCAACACAACCCTCTGGAAGTGGATCTCTACCACCAGTTTCAGAGTTTGTAGCATCCCTCGAACAAGCTCAAAACGACGAAAAATCCAATGAGCTTTTTGGAAGTACTCTCAGTGCTATTTTTGGATCTGGTACCACTTCTAAAAAGCATCCTCATCATACCAGTACTAACAGTGTCCCAGGACTTGGAACTGGAGTCAGACCAAGAAGAGAATCAAGATCTGGATCTAGAAAAAGGCGGTGGGGGACTATTATCGAAGCTGCCAAAGCTGGAAGAGTTTCCAGACTAATTGGTAATAATGAAAAAGTCTAATCATAAGTCTATAACTTATTTTGTTAATCTTCTATTGCAAATTTCGATTCACAAAACTTGGACACTGATCAACTTATTTGACCCTGCAGGAAGATCACGTTCGGAGGATTCGGTCTATTCTCCAGGTTCTGATGATGGTGGAACTCGATCAGAAGGATCTTCAGATTCTAAGTCTTCCTTGGACGCCCCATCTCAGGATTCCCATCCCCATCATCCGCATCATATTCAGCATTCAAATCAACCTGAAAGCCACAACGTGTTCGTTCAAGGCCTCGGCCCTGCCCTTGCAGCTTTGAAAAAGAAACGAAAAAAATTTTCAGCCTCGAGAGCCTCAACACCTTCCATGTCAAATACTGTCAATCCTGTGGAAAGTGTTGTGCAACCAATTGCTTCGGTTTTGGCATCGAGAATGTCAAAATTACAATTGCAGAGAGCAAGTAGTGTTCCTACTCGAAGTCCTGATCTCGCCATGCAGTCGATTCCACCTCGAAGTCACGAGGTCACTCAGAGCCAGCAACCAAGTTTAGATGCTGCTGAATCCATTAGTCCAAATGATCAAGGTGTGTACAATTTTTAGGGGTTTGTAAAATTTCTCTTTTTAAAGCCTCGAGAAAAATTGAGGGTCTTTGAAAACAGAGATTTTTAAGTCTGAATTTACAGACTTTCGCACAGCTTGGGCTTTAAATGTGTAAAATTGCAACTCTAGATTTCTATCGTGAATAATATTTTTCGAATTTACTCCTGTTTTACTAATGGTTAGTATTGTATTTCTTTTTAACTTTTAATTGAAAATAGACAACAACACAATAAATTGCATGTTTGACTTCTGCAACTTCAATGTGATCACAGTACAAATGAATTAAATATTATAGTTAAATAATTTATAAAAATAATATTAGATTAAAATTTATTTTCGAGAAATTTTATGTTTGATATCTTTTTATCAGTACTTTAATATCCATTTAGAAATATTTAATTACGTTGGAGTCAATTAGGTTGAGTCCCTTGTGCTCGGCAGTTTAACAAACCATTCCTAATGAATTAATTAGATCATTAAATTGCAGATAAAGTAAATGTTAACGATATTAACTAGTCTGGAATATTTAAAAGGATTTGATAATAAACACGAATAACTGGATGTACGACATACAAATTAAATATGAAAAAATAATGGATTTAAGTAAACACATAGTAGAAAATTACTTCATTCTTCTTATATGAACTTCATTTTTCATTAATAATTATTTTTTTTACCAAATCTTAAATAAGTTTTGATAATCCTGCTAAAACTATACTTTTTATTTCACAATCCTGCATCTGATTACAACTACGAATTTTTTTTTCTCTCTTAACAACTGCATTATCGTTTGCTGCACTAACGCACTTTTAGATTCGTCCTCGTATTTCGATTGAGTCTACGAGGTGCTGGATGACATTCCAGGTATGTCAGTTAGCACTGTTCGATTAACGCCATCCACAACTGAGGAGAGTGTTCTCAATATTGGTTCATTGTCAACGGCTCTCAAGAAAAATGGATCAGCATCACAATTGCAGAGGATTCTTCCAGGCATCGATCCAATCGCTGGTCATGACACAACATCCGGTTGGCTCTGATGAAGGTACGGGATCATTAAACCTTCAGGACGCTCTAGTAGTTAATTACTAATCGGATTGTCCGATTGACCTGCGGCTACCAAAATGGTGAGAAAGTTAAGGGATGGGGTGCATCGAAACCTCATCATCAGTAGACGCACAATGATGCCTTCGTGATAACGTGCTTCGAGGCTACGCTGTCCATGAAATTACGAAAACTATTCTCCGGTCTGATGCAGTTCTAGTCTCACTTTTCTCCTTTTTATATTGACGATTATTATCATTTTCGAGTATAAACATCAGAGTGGTCAGAAACCCTTTAATTCTTTATTCTAAGATGACAGAAAATGATTTTGCGTGATATTTCACTATTTTTAAATTCTGAAATAAAGAATCAATAAACTGAAGTTACAGAAATGAAATATTATTTCTTCGGTGTACGATAAACGCGCCCTAAGTTGAAACACATTTTTTATTTAACTCAACAAATATCAGGGACCATTTTTTCACCAAGAAATGTATTAGGGCGCCTTTTTAGAAAACAATACACTCTTTTTAGGCTCCCCTCTTCGATATATACACGGAAAATACTCTACGGTCGTGACAATCACATAAATAGTAAAATATGGTTCACCTATAATAATTTGTGGTTGCCACAACCACGAGTTTGATTAATAGAACTATATGTATAGAATTGTACCATATTCTACTATTTCTTTGGTTGTCACAACCATAGCAGTTTTTTTTACGTGTGATTTGCTATTTCTTTTTTTTATTATTTAATTGGATAGTAAGCACAATATCATGGATGTCGAAAATTTCAATAAAAAATTTCGTATAAAAATTGAAAATCGAATGAAAAAATGAAAAATCGAATTTATCATAAAATGATTGGTGTAATGTTGTAAAATATAAACTTAGATATTACAAACACATGATACAGAATTCTGAAATTTCTATAGAATTCTCTTGAATATAGATTTTGTTGGATTCTCACATTTTATTTAAAATTTGAGGAAAAATAAAATATCAAATGAAATAATGTTAGTGAAATGATAATGAAACTCTAGTCTATGAATTCTATGGAAATTCTGTTTCTTTTTTAAGTAAAAATCCATGATAATCTTTTGTAACAAAAAAATATTATAAAACATTACTGTAACTATCAATATAGTTACGGCTACTGCCATAAGGGGAACTTCGCTTGGACCGGTAGGAGATAGTAAGATAATAGAGTGAATCAAAAGCTCCAACAATTAGTGAAATAAACTCAAAGGCGATAATTGTAAACATTAGGTCTACTCTTAAGCAGTTTAGCTTTCGTTTATTGAATTTTTTAATTACTGTTGCTAAAGATGTCTTCACTTTAGATTATTCTGAATATGATGCATAAAATTCGACGTAGAAAATACGTATAATTCTGTGCATTAATTTCGTATCATATTTTCAAAATATGCATGAAAATGACACTCTGATTTTTCAGCTGATAACGAAAAATCACGGGAATTTTTTTACATTGAGAGTATCTCGACATTTGCATTTAAATTATCAATATTTTTGCAATACAATTTGCTTAATGCAATATTTTATTTTTAGTTTTTCTATTTGATTTTATCCACTTTATTTTTTGCAATTTTATTACTCTTCATAACGCTCTCTATCCTCTTTCGCTCTCTTCTTCATTATTTTGTATTATCGAAAATTGTGTTACATTGCTCAAAACCATTTTTGAAATACATAGTCTTGATTACAATGACAAATTCCTTAATTTTAAACAAAATTAATATCTCTATTATAGTATTATATTTTGTAAGTTTTTTTTCAAATGATTACTCTTTAATATGAACGAGAAAAGTTTTGTAAAAAAGAGAGAGAGAGATTATATAACGAGAGCTTATGAAATGTGAAGATAAAAAAATTTTTTAAACTGCTATTTTGTCGTAAGAAAGAATTCGATAAATGAAGTCTCATGACCAACTTCCTATTATACACGTAGCATAACCGATTAGAGATGCGAAAATAATTAACAGCTCCATCAGGGATAAAAATATCAAGCAGAAGATAATATGACATTAATTAAAAAATTTATTTCATTATTATTATCCCTCGAATAATGTCAAAATAACTTCATTTATAAGATAAAGAATGAACAAGCTATTCAAATTATTTATTACAAATAATATACATAAACATATATCATGTTTTCTTCTTTTGATATTTTTATCGTTCACAGGTGCTTAGATATTGTGTATAATTAAAATAAAAATATTAGTATTTATCACTTAAAATACAGCAGTTTTACTAGCACGCTGTTGGGTCCACTAATACAAAAAAAATCGAGATATTGAGATTAAATTCTCTCTGGCCCAAACAGCGCCATAAACTATAACCGTTAAGATTATAGATGTATATATGAAATTCTTATTTTACACATGGATGTAAACCAGATAAGAATATTCGAGAAACTGACAAAAAGTCGTACTTGCGATTGTTTCTTTTACATGAAAACGGATCAATTTATCCATTCTCATATATAGTCGTTTAATTCTCCGACAGCTAGTCTGATAATTGTGATAATATTTTTTTTAATCACAAAATGTTTCTCAGCGGGAAGTTGTTAATTAATAATTCCGAGAAAACTGTGAACAATATTTTATAATATTTGTATTTATTGTAAATCAAAGTTAAAAATATAATTATCATTTATTTGTTATAAGAAAAAGTTGATTTCATTTTCCAAAGGTGATTTTTTACTGTTCTGGCGAAAAATATTTTACAATGTTGTTTTAAACTCCGAATGTCTAACCGAAAACAATGTAATTGGTGCGGGTCATCGATGCGTTTTAATACAAAAATATTATACTCTATATATAATATATTTCGTCACCAAAGTCAGTGGATTATGGAATATTACCCAAAATGCGATATTAATAAACGTCTGGAAATTTACAAAATAACTCATCTTTCTTTAATCTTTCTTTTCAAATCATCTAATATTAATCATTAAGTGTTAGGAGCTTTATTGCAATTAGAGAAAAAATATTAACACTACACTTTCATTATTTTCTGATCACTTTACAAAAAAAAAAAATAGAAAACATACATTTTTAATCTTAGATACTCATTTTTGGCTTAGCCTCTATTGGTATTTGTATTTTTGTTTTTTTTACGAATAATATGCTTTCTTATTTTTATTCATCATCGCAAGGAAGAAGATTGCACCGAGCTCTTTTTTGCAATTTTTTCGGACAAGGCTGTCCTCCGTTTTCGGGTTGACGCTGAAAATAAAACGTACATGATCAAAATTATAATTCCAAATATATTTCACAGAATTATAAACATTTCTCCCGACATTTATTCAAATCACTTTTGAAGTTAAATACCTTAATCATCCGGAAACTAGTGACAACACCAGGACCGCAGGAAGCACTGCAGGGCGACCAAGGTGTCCAGGGTGACACCATACAATCAACAGGTTCAAGATCTTGTGACCTTGAAGGTAATTGTCTTGAAATTTGACTTTCAACCTGGCTATTTTGACCCCGAGACTGAGCTTGTCCAGTAAGAGCAGCTCTCACCTATAATTAAATTAGAATCAAATCTAAAATACGATAAAATTGTTTAAAATTTCATGTTTTTAAAATCTAACATCTTTACTAACAATATCACAAGTTTGATTGCATTCATCAGCAGTTGGAAAATTGTTCTTGTTTCCTCTGCATCCTCCATAATTAAACGGAACACACATGAGCTTACGAGAGTCAAAAGCCCAACGTGGAAAAATTCCTCTGCATGGACCAACTTCAACATCTTCCATGCAGACAACTGAAAATATTCAAAGAAGTTTTTTTATCCGTCTTAACATTTTTTTGAATTGTTTGAATTAATATTTTGAATCGACATTAATTTTTTTCCTACCTTTGGCAGTTGCGACATCGAAAGTGCAATCAGCTTGTTCCAAACATGAAGCTTGCTGCAAAAGCGAGATGGAGGAGCATTGAGCTTGTAAAGATGGGTCAACAGTCAGTAATCTCATTCTCATTTTTATTCCTTTTCCACAGGTTACGCTGCAAGGAGACCAAGCCGACCATTCTGAAACCTAAAGCAATTGTTGTAAAACCTTCTCATAGATCATAAAAATACAGGGTGTGCCATCTCAATCTGGTCAATGGAAATATCGATAGATATACACCAAAAGAACAACTAGCTGACATAAATTGTAGAAAGGCAATTAGACGACATACATTGTAAGCTTAATGAAAAAAAATTCCGAAATCTATTGAGAATTGTTAAAATTATTCAAACATTTCCATTGGACAGATTGAAATGGTGCATCCTGTATAAAAGCCAAAGAAGGTCTTGAAATATAGTGAATGTAGTTAAAATTTTATTACAGTGCAGTGAGGAGCGAGGACTTCTTCGGTTCCGGGTGCACAGCTTGATTTCATGCATTTTGTCTTTTCGATAAGTGAAACGTGATTGCATTTTTTCCTATTATTGCGATTGATGAGTCTCCTGGTTCTCATCGTCAAACCAGGTCCACAAGACGATGAACATTCAGTCCAATCACTCCAGTTCGTAGTTTCGCATTCGGATTCATTAATGGAGAAAGGCTTGTCCTCATTTTCTGCATCGTCTCTAGAAAGTGTTACTTATACAAATGATGAAGATGATAATGATGATGATGATGATGAAGATAGTAATGATGATGATAATGATGATGATGTTGATGATGATGATAACGATAAAGACGATGATGTATTATTTGTGAATAAGAATACTCACGGGCAATCTCCAAGAGGGGCAAGACACATTTCTTTCGAAACCAGTTGCCTATTGCATCCCATCATTGCTGCCTTTTCTGGCATTCTGTAATCTCTGTTTCTCATCCTGATGCCTTTGCCACATGTAACTGAACAAGTAGTCCAGGGAGAATACTCTGTTGTAAGACACTCCGCTTCAAACAAAAAGGAACAGTTTATTAGTTAAAACCCACTTCCTTCAAGGCCATATTTCTCGTAATATAACCAAGAGTATTAAAAAGTGAATTAAACATACGTCTCTCAGTGTCTTCAGTATTCTCAGCTACTGAAAATTCAGCAATTTGTTGCTGAATGTCCTGTGCATCACAACTCTTTGGAATCACTTGATCCCTGTTTAAATAAAGCCTGGCTAATGGTAGCATTGGTTTACCACTGGGATCATAAAATGGAGATCTTGGATCTTCAGGATAGGATGTGGTAATTGGCTTCATCTTTTCTCGCGGCTTAGTTTCAGAATTGGGTGACATGTAACTGATGCCATTGTCAGTTCCAGCATCCCAAGGATATAAATCAATGATCATACTCTTGACCCAGGAGCAATCTTTTTGGCAGAGATTCAGTTTACTCACACCTACCACCCAATCTGGAGATGGTCCCAGCATGGAAGCAACTGACAGTAGTGGGTGCTTTTTGTCAACTCTAAAGCAGTTATAAATTTATTAGTTAATAGTAAAAGTGGAAGAAGCTTATTCTAAAGTTGCCATCTAATCTAGGAAGAAATTGAACAGTACCTGAAATTTGCACTGGTATTTGTATTTACATTGGGGTACCAGAGACCAGCAGCCTTAATATAGGTCCTCAGGTAACGAGCCTGTGCTTTTAATTCTGCTTCTAAACCTGATGCTGATCCCCATTCAGCAAGTTGTCGAAAACCATCAGTTGCTATGTGCTCTCGACCCCAGAATGAAAAGTTTGTTTCATGAGAAGCTCCCACAAGATCACTGAAATGGGTTAGCCATGCTGAAAATGGAAAGTCCTTGGGGTGGGTCTTATTTGACCAGATACCTTCCATAATTAACTATGGGTAACAAATGAATATCATTAGTAGTCTTTTCCTTTTCAGCTGAAGGTTTCATTTTTAAAATGTTGAATATAAGTCATACCGAGTACTTAGCTTCATCACAAGAACAGCATTTATTTTCGTCCAACCTTTCGATTTCATCTGTAGTCATTTCACAAAATGTTTTGGTCAATGCTCCATCTTCAGCATACCAATGAGTAGGATCTTCCAGGATCATGGCTGTGAATACAACACATCCAGAACCTGATGCAGGTGCTCTCCACATTACCTGCACCTGTATCATTTTAATTTTAATCAATTAGTGTTAAGTGGTGTAAATTGAAAAATTGAATAAATACACTATATAAGAGTAAATTTGATTGATGTTCACCTCTGATTTTGAGTAGTCAGTGGCTTCCGATATTGTGTTTATACAATCTTCATTAAATTGAGCAAGCGAATCAGAGAATAGCTGGAAATATCCAATTCGAGCAGCAGGATTATTGGGCGAATGTTGTGAATCAATAGAGAGCGTGAAACGTGTAAATTGCTGAAGCCTCTCATGATTACGTGCTCCTGGAAATTGCATGGAATTATCATATTTGTGTATCTAATGTCTACATATTCAAATTATCCTTTCTTAAAAGCAGTTCTTGATCTTTAGAGTACTTAGAATATAATTATAGTTCCTAAATCCTAAATATTATGAATTATACCTCTCAAACTGATCGTATAGAGCGCATTTGGAATATATTTTTCGAAATCCCCGCTGATTAGAATGCGATATCCTCCGTCACCTGGAAGACGCTGTGAGGAAGATTGATCTGGTGAAGGTCGCATTGGACATCCAGCTTGAGCCACGGCGACGACAATCGTCGCCAATATAATTCTTAACATTTTTCTTCCTGTCAGAAAAGAAGTTAATCGCAATGTTAAATTATGAACATGCACATTTTTTAAATACTTCACATAGTCCCATTAGAATGTAATTGCAAAATGTCATTTAACGTGAAGCATCAATGATTAGAGGAACAATTATACTAATAGCTGAAGGTATTTCATCATATGATTCAGTAGTATCCATTGCTTATAGAACCATATTCTTGCATCCACATTTAGCAAGGTCTGCATTTCCACTTGGAATCAATACTTATTAGAGATACATATATATATTACATGTGTGTAATTATTTATTCCCATATGAAAGTGTATGCATAATTGCATATTTGTAATAATCATACTCTGATTCTCATTGATGATAGAATCAATCACATGTGCAAGAAGACGGATGCCCTTGTCTCTTTTGAGACTCGAATGCATCAAATAATTGTGTGGCATGAATACCCCACCTGATAATAATTTGCACTGAGCCTATATATCCGATTAACCATATGGTTCTGCGAACGGGGTCAAAACTTTTGCCAACCTTGCCTAACGGCTTTCGAGATCTCGCGAGATCATCATATGAATGTATGTAGGTGTAGGTTTCTGGAACACGATGAAAGACTTCAACCACACTCTCGACCCCAGTGTCATTCGAAAATTATGTCTCCAATTTCAGTCAGAACTTTAAAGACATATTTAGGTCTTGTAGCATAATAATACTCTTATACTTTCACTCTGTGTTTCAGTTAACAATTAAATTCGATCTGCATAGTGTACTCTGATTAAATTTTAATTACCCTAGATTTTCTGTTATTTAAGGATTCCATTTTCATTCACAATCAATGAATAATATCATGTAATTATGATGACTAATTATTATTGAATTATTCAATGACACATTTTCGTATTAACGGTTCTAGAGTTAATTCTTCTATGGCTTTGAATTTTAAAAAGTATTTGTGTCTAGAATTTGGAAAATAAACAAGAATTTTGTCTATTATTAATGAAGAATAACACCTTTTGTTTTTCATTTCCTGTCCTTTGAATCAAATGTTTATTTCGGAAGATCCAATGTTCAATGTTGTGACCTGATTTTCAAACAAAGATATGTTCTTTTCGTTAAACTAATATATGTAGAAATTTATTTCAATTCCTGTAATTATACATAATTGATATTCAGAAGTGAATTTATTGTTTATGAAGAAAATTCTCAAGCTCGTGAAGTAGGTAATGGATGAATGAAATTATGCACTTGAGTTTTACATATTGTTTTGCAGTTGAAATGAAATTCCGATATGATGAGAGATACAAATTGCAGACCGGAAATAATAGCACGAGACGCATCGCATGTGGGCTTGACAATGATTGCGCTCGTGCTTTTCACACACCCGTCAATTACAGATTCCAAGAGTGAAGGTAAATGACACTGATAACTTTGAGTTGTGAAACATTACAATTTACTATTATTCTTCTATGATAACTTTTAAGTGTAATTACAATTATATTCAGGAAAAAATATTCTGTATTATTATTAACGGAAAATTATAAACAATCTTCAGTTATGTATGTAATAATGTAATATGCATGTAATACAGAAAGATTAAGAAACATAAATTAAAAAACTGAATGCACTCGAGTCAATACACTTTTATATCCCTATTTACTGACTTCTATTCCCACAATGATATACTTTATCGACATTTATTTTTTCTCTTGATTCAACCACAACCTAAAGGTCATGAGATAATCATTTGATTCAATCACTTAAGCTTTACGGTTTTAAATGTGATGTTATAAATGTTACGCTTTTTTTGTTAAACCAATATTAAAAATTTAGTATTAGAAATTTATTTCAATTCATGTATTATTATTACATCAAAAACTTTGGCAATAGATTGTTAAAATAAACAAACTGGAAATAATAAAAAGGTTTCGAAAAACAATTTGATAAAAGCAGAAAAAAACAGTTATTAGTTGGGTTTATCCATCTAAAATTCAGAATCAAATTTGAAATAAAAAGTAAAATTTAATTTAATTATAATTATCAGTTTGATTTAATCAGAATCCTAAATTATTAAAGAGTTATTTATATGGTTTGATTATAAGTCAATTCAGAATCACTCACACCAAGAAACACTTTTAAATCCACAATTTAAATGAATAAGAGAAGCGATTCTAGTTTTGCACTTTGGTTTGATAAAAAACGGTGAAAAGATCTCGTCTCTGGATCTGACTGCGATAAGATGATTTGCAACTCTAGTCTGCAGCCTCTTTTATGAGGATCATCTTTTTCCTTTCACACGCTTATGAGGCATGGCCTTAGGACCTTAGCCACAACAGGTGGATCAAATTCCAAAAGTGTTACACTTATCCATTATCTGAGGCTTGGAAATAAACAACAATAATAATAATAATAATAAACACCTTTCAGAGACTCACCGGTTATGTTAAAATCTCGCGGGCTGACCAAGTTGAGCCAAAGCTCGTGAGACTGGCGCGACACGACTAAACGAGATGACGAATTCGAGTCAACTGTTACAGACAGATTGGGAAAGTCTTACCAGTCACTTATCGAAAATTATATCATATATACGGAAATACTCTCTTCAAATTTCAACTCTGAAACTAATTTTTTCTTGAAAAAAGTATAAGGATTAGGTAGAAAAGAGAAGAATCATCAGTTATTATCATAATAACATTTATATTGATTATTGATAGCTATTTAGGCTAATTATTTGCAAATTCATGATAAAAATGGTATATTTAGTTTTGTGCATTAATAAAAATATAATTTGTAAATCTGCAAAATATAATAGTTTACAAAAGAAAATTTTCAAGAAAAGAAAATCTACAAAGAAATCGGAAAATCGCATAAACCATAATGAAAAATTAGATGGAATTAGAATAATCGTGTGGCTGTTTGTAATATTTCTCAGTAATATTCGAGACCATTATCGAGAAAGATGGGGTCAACTAAGGGTCATAACGTATCTCATGTGATGCACTACAGCTTCTTGTAGATAAATGAAAATGAAAAAATGTCTCAGAAAATTAATTTTTTAAATAATATTATCCTTTAAAATTACCTCTTTTTTTTTATTCAATTAATTTAATCAATTTTAAATCATTGGCAATATTTAAGAAACAAATTGCTTTACCGGAAAATTTTCAATTACAAATGAAAAAACATCAATGGACCATTTAAAAATTTTTTTGAAATTGAAAAATAAAATCAAAGGGACTGTTATCCTTTTTTTGAAACTCATAATATAATACAGACATCTGTCTTATCATATCACTTTTCTCTTTAGATAAATGTACATATCAATCGGGAAGAAATTAATTTGCACTAATCAAAATTACACTCTTAATTTGTTTTCTAATAATCAATCAATATGAAAAAAATGTTTAAAATAATTTTCTATTTTAGCTGTAATAATAATTGTCTACATGAGTTGAGTTGGATTGTAGCTTTATCGACTGACTTTATACACTGACTAAACTTCAACTTATCCTGCGAGCTCAATTCAATAATTTTTTTTACCCGCATAAGATACTATAATTTATTATTTTTTAAACTAATGCATTACCAAGTTTTTTCACAGTTTCTAATTTTTCAAAAAAAGAAATAGTAAGGAAAACAAAATTATTGTTTGATACAGAAAACTTGAAGTTATAGTATAATTAGTCTAATTACCTTTTTGCAGTTCATTTTCTTTAATTTGCCAGCTGATATATAACAAGCGAAAGTCCATATCGTGAATTTTTTTTAAATCGCAAATAAGATGCTCTTTTGTTACAAAACAATATTTATTATTAAAATTGAAGACAACGAATTCTGAAACAAAAAAAAACTGTTACTACTCAGTGTTTGAGAAGTATAATTTCAAAAACCTGTTTTTGTTTCAAAAATGTTTTTAAATGTTCGTAAGGTTAAACAATATTATAAGACTACTCGCTTTTAGATAAAATAAACATTAAACAGTCCAGTATGTGCGTTTTCCATTCAGATATACATTTTTCTATTCTAGTGGTTAAATTTACTTTTGATCATAAGACAATAGATTATGATTACATTAATAAATTACTTAATAAAATTCGTTAAAATTTAAAAATGTCACACATATTAATATATATATACAACAATCGTAAGGAAATTGTACTTAAAATAATTGAATTCTTCCTTAAGAAAGATAAAATCATATCTATTTGAACAACAACTAGATGTTGGTTAATTAAATCAAAAAAATTGAAAAGAAAAATTTGAAATTTTAATAACTTTTTGATTCCAGATTATATTTTTTTTCAATAAACACTAATTTAAATACTAATAATAATGTTGTTTAGGATTAATACAGACATTATTTCTAACGAATTGGCTACAATTTCAATTCGAGAATAAAGGTTTACTGTATACTTTCATTAATGAAGATTAACAATAAATACTATAAATAATACTACATTTTCAGTCGAGCGAAGAAACTTATTTAAGTTGTATTGACTCACAATATTTTACAACCTACTGAAGATATAAAAAATATTCCCTCTCTCTTTTCAAAGAAATAGAAATTTTTCTTTGTCCATTTTTTAAAAAGAGCTCAAATTTCCTTCCTTCGGAAAATGTTGTCATTGTGACGACTAACATTATAATAATTTAACTTTTAGGAAACAGAGGTAAACTGATATAAACCTTTCTCGATTTTTATTTGCCCTACTTTTTGTAGTTTTAATATAGATTTCAAGGTATCACGAGTAACAAGAGATATATATATTTAAAAAGTTCGTAGTTGTGAATACATCATACGTCGAATTAAAGAATAGTTTTTTATATAAACAAATTACATGTACAATACGATTAAAGAGATTTCTAAAAAATATAAATAAATGAATTATAAGCATTTTGTAATAAACAGTAACAGAATATAAATAATACTTATAATAAAAATATAGTTGAAAACTGCTTTCGTGTGATTAAAATATTTTAAAATTCAGTACATGTGTCTTACGACCTTCGTCATTCACCACATTCAGGAGTGAATTAACAATACATAATACTTTCTCCAAAAGCGTTTCATATTTTCAGTATCAGTGGAAGACAAAGGAAGATAGTTGCAGAAACTTTATGAAATTTCAACAGAATTTTCATCGATGATCAATAGAAATTCTGTAGAATATTTCAACCGGAAACTGAAATCGCTAAATCAAGAAAATGTTCTTCCTTTATAAAAGGAGTATTTTTCATGATAAAGAGATACATTTTCCATATTATTTTTGATAAAATGAAAATCGTCACTGATCACGAGTTCATTTAACGAGCAGCTGGGTGGAAAGTCTGGATGCAATATATGTTCAGTAGTGTATTGAGTTAATATTCGCTGTCGAGGAATTCGAGGTCCGACAAAAAATCTCGTATTGGTATTCTTCGGATTCTCAGTCTGTCTTTGATGCTGTTCTTTCTGCTGTTCTTTTTATTGCCTCTCGTGGAAGCGCTGGACGCGGCATAAACATCATAAATATCGTCGGTGCTGAGACCCTAAAAATAAAAATGAATATCTGAAATATACTTCACATTTTTTATGCGCCACAATTTTAGAAATCATTTCTTAATTGAAGCACCTACATTTTCTAATAGAGTCGTCCAAAGTCTTGAATTTGGGATGCCACTGAATTCATCATTAAAGGACGCTGATTTTGAACTCTTGAATCCAGCTTCCTGCAGATTTTTATGACCAGGCTCAATTACAAATCGTTTCGTCTGTACTCCTCTGCATTGGCTGTGAAAAGGGTACATTCTGGAAAAAATGCAATAAGTTTCAATTATATTCCTTTCATATTCTAAAATTCAACTGAAATTCCATAATTTTAAATTAAATAAAATGCGAAACTTACTCGCAATTAACAGACATTGCACGAGCTTGTGTGGACCAGGCTAGCATACTCAGGACAACGATGCATCGTCGAAAAGTCATTTTATCTGAAACAAAATACGATTCTAATCATTTTTTATTCTTATGATATCAAAAAATTGTTCACATTGCTTATCTAGAATAATGTAAAAATAATAAAAGTCAGACTAAAGTAGAACAAAGCTAGGATAAAGGCATTGTTAAAAGTTATTGAACATCATATTAAGAAGACGCGATCGTGACTTTTTCTTATCAAGTTAAATCCACTTTACCTTGTCTTTTATACATTTTAGACAAAAGTTCGAACGGTCGATAAAAGAAAAATTATGAGTTGAAGAAAGAAAGATACAAGAAGTGTTTTGTGGTAAATGAGGAACGCATTAGTATCCTCGATTTTCTTAGAATTACCCTTCCCTAGAACTTTGACGAAGGGTCTAGTATTCTTTCTAACATCTTAACGTTGTACTAATTTAATTTCTTCTTATCAACTCTTTGGGGTGATTGTGGGACGTGTTTAGGACTTTAAGTAATTAAAAGAACTTTTTCTATATATAAAAAAGAATCGAAGGTATAGCTTCGAGAGGGAAAAATCATGTGGATTATTCTCCACGAATTTTTGACGAATCAATTAAAAAGTTGATTAAAAAATTCCTTTTGAAAACAATTCTATTCAATGTTGATCATAAAAACACCTGTTGCATCACATTGTATTTCTTCACGTTACCAGCGTCTATCAATGTTTCATATTGAAAGTGCTTTCCCCAGATTCCCTCCGAATATCCTTGATATTTTTCTTTCATTTCAGCGAGATTTCTGGTCAATACTGTCTTTTCAAAATTTATATTGTTCTTTTGGAACAGTTTGGACCTTAAAATTTCTTAAAATAATAGGGAATAAAAATGAAATGGAGATTCTTACATTTGAAAGTCTAAAACTTATTCACAACTCTGGAAAATATTCATATAGGGACAGTTCCATTATTTCAAATCCATGTTTCACAGAAATCACATGCCTAATGTGGTACTCGCCTTTTTACAATATAAGATTAAACCTCTTGGAAGGAAAGAAGACAATATAAAGCAAAATACCTTTTTATGTAAATTGAGATAAGCTGGAAGGTTGATTTAATGAAGAATTAAAATAGTTAAAAAAATCGGAATAATTTTTTGGTTTCAGCAAGCGACGCAATATTGTAACAAACATTTTAATGAAATTTTAACAATTTCAAATAAAAAGAGCTTCTTTTTATTAATTTAATAAATGGAGTTTGTCCTTGAAAATCAATCTATACTGTCCTAAATATTGAAGCAGTGTAGTGACGTATCTTTATTTGCGAAGTTATGACGATGCGACAAAAAAGAAAAGGATAGAAGACATTTTATGGGTCAGGAGCAGAAAGGTTATAAATATGAAAGTTTCGCGGATGCTGAAAAGGGACGAGCTTTTGGAGCTTTTGCAGACTTGCTCGGTTTTTCATTGTCTAGCTCCTTATACTACAAGAAAGCACTTTTCTACGCCAAGGAAAGAAGAAAGGAAACCGTACAATTTAAATTTGCCACATTTTAAAGGGCAGATGCCATGTTTCAAATAAAAGCCTAATTTTCAAACTTTTGAGTATTCTTTTAGATTGTAAAAATATAGGCAAGGGGCTAAGCTTTGAGATTAATTAGCTTCGTATTTCATCAAAATGAAATTATATTAAAAACTATGCTTACATTATTTCTTTTCATAACTCTTTATCTATAAAAAATAATATGACTATAACATTTCTTTACTAGAATCCATTTTCATCACTTGATTCATCATAAAACTTTAGATTACTCAAATATCTTGCAGAGGACATTTTACAAAGATTACATTTTTGATGCAATGGTAGAAACTTTAGTGTTTTCCGTCGTCAGGAATTATGTCTTATAAAGCTTGAAGAGTTATATTTTGAAATGTCTGAGGTCATTTTAAGAGATGTAGGATAATAAATAAAAAATAATTTTATTTTGAAGAAATATATAATTCTTATTTTGTGATGATAATGGGCATAAGGAAATACAGCCTATTTTTCACGGCTCACAAAGACCAGATAAATTCATCTGTCACGTAAACGCATCGTCACTCTTACTAAAAATTGCTTTCTAATCGGTTTTTGTATCGGATTTTTCTCCATTCAGATTACACCTCCATTTAAATAATATTAAAAACTCCTGAAAAAAATGTTGAATGTACTTTAAATGAAAGTTAGAATTTTTCGATTATCAATTAATCAAATAAATTATTCATTAAATTTTGCACCTAAAAAAACAAATTCTTATTATTAATATTCAGTCTTCACGATTTAATTTCACTTGAGAAAATAATGTTTCAAACTAATTGGATTCGATTATAACATTCTTCACACAATTTTGAAACTTTATGTCCCATGAGAAAAGCACTTTTTCAATGTTTGTCGCTTGGTAATTATGATTTATTACTGTCAAAATGTTGATAGCTGTTGATATATGTTGATTTATTTAGAAATTCTTCTTTAAAATAGTTTTTAAATTTTCTATACAATTATTTAAATTTATCTATTTAATTTAAATACCTATTATAAAAAAGTTAGAATTCTATTTTATCAAGTTGAACTGATTTTTCAAACCTAGCAGATATTGAATGGTTACAATAAAGAAGTCCACGTGGTATTTCAAGCTTATTTAATGACTCAATGAACGCTTCATTTAGGAAGCACGTAGTGCACACCTCATAAAAATAAAACATATCTAGTCTACCTTCGTCTAAGTCAGGTTGCAGGAACAGCTCGAGGCAGTTTTACTCGTCTATAAATATAAACCTTCTTCTATTAGATGAACTGGAAAATATTACTAATTTTATGATAAACAAAATGCGATTATTACCAATGGTTATAAAATGTAAATTATTTTTATTCTTATTTAAACCTGGAATTTTAATAATATTTGTCGTCTAAATTTCTGAAATTTTCTATAAATTATCAAGAAAAAGATAATTATATATATTTATCAGGATATCCGAGCATAAGTTGAGGGGATAATAATTGTAAGCAATCATCGATTTTTTAAATGAAAAAAGTATATCGCCAGTGTCTGCCTATTCTTTACTTTCTCTACTGAAAATAAAACATAAATGTCTGACTATTATTGGCTTTCTCTACTGAAATATTGATTGATTTCTGGTTTATACATTTTTTTAGAAAAAAATTAGTTAAAGCCACCCCTGGTTCACTTTCAGTAGAATAAACATGTTATTGTCAGACGTCATCATTTTCATTTGTAAAATGAAAAAAAAAAGATGTCTAGGCATTCAGTATTTTTCTATAAATGGAAGTAATGTATTTCTGAAGTTTTAATCAACCTGACTATTGAAAAAGTCGTTTTGCAACCGATTTTGCTGAAAGTGGGTAACCATTGAATATCGAAGTTCTCTGTGCGGAAACGAGAATGGCAAGGTAATTATTAGTTTGTCCCAGCAGATTTTCCTGCCCGATTTGTCTAGCAATCAATGCGAAATAGATAGAAAAGTGTAGAGAGAACAAAATTAGCGGATTGAGAAAAAGGAGAGGGAATTTCATCAACGTAAACCAAGTACCTGGTAGTCAATTATCCTGTCTGTAAATCGAAGTGCAATAACCGTGAGGATATGGCTTTAATTGTACAGAATCTTACTCTATGGTAAAGGGCATGTCCGTGAAATCCGATTAAGAGTTTTATTATAGAAAAAAAATAATAATGCAAAAAATAAAAGATAATCTATCAGATCCCTTGTTTTAGAATTTGTATAAGTTTATTATATGTTTATAAGTATTAAAGTCTCATTCACAGATGAATAACTGACTGGAAAAACTATGAAGTCTTTTATTGAAAATTCAATTTTTACAAAAAATAAATTTAGCTTTATGAAAATCTCTTTCTCTTTCATATTCATAACTGGTTTTTATTCCTTTGTCCGCTGCAGAAATGAATATATTTTTAAATTAACTAAACTAGTAAGCATCACGCAGACCGTCTGTAATTTATCTTCCAGTTTTACAATATGTGGTACTATATTTAATGTTTTTAGAAGAGGAAATTTTTATTTATTTATCATTTTCTGTTTATAAATTGTAGATTCTATTTTCGGTAAAACTGTGTCACGGAAATTTACAATATTTACCAAAATGGATGCGTATGATTATGCAAATATTTTGATCAATGGAGTTCCATCATTACATTTCCATGTAATTTTGTATAATCAAGATACATTGTTTCATTTATTATAGTGTATCTACAATTTTCGATTTATTAAAAAAATTTGTAAAAGTACTACCATGATTAGACTTAAAATTGAATTCTCACATTTATATGAAGCATTTTAGTAAAATTATTTATCGACCCTAACCGAATAATAGCTTATTCGATTTACTAAAATTTCTTTTATACTAACTTTGATTGATATTCGAATTAATGTGAAATGAATCAGCAATATCCAGATTTCAACCGCAAGTAACTATATTAGTGTTGCATTTACAAATTGATATATGGATTTGACATATTCGGTACAGAAATAGCATCAAATCTTTCAAATAGTTAATATTATTAATTCTACACAATACCTAGTTACATAATTTTATTTAGGACATGTACCAGGCGCCGCCCTATATTTCAATTAATTTTGTAAACTGAAACTAATAATGTAAATGGATTTTCATATATAGAGAAAAATGAGGAACGTATGTCTAAAAATAATAATGGGTTGCTTTAATTTACTATAATTTAGTGTATTAAAATAGTTAACATTTCTAGAAATTGTGATTTTGTTTCAAGAACCTATGCTTGATTTTTAAAACCTACTTTCGGCATGAAGTATCTCATAAAAACTCATGACGTCTTTATAATTTTATATTCACTGCAATGAATAAATCATGCTTCTTTCACCACAAAGAATTTATTATAATTTTGTTCCCAAATAATATAATGTTTTGGCTGATGTAAAATCTCGAGAATTACTTTATGCTAACTTCTGTAATTCACACTAAATCAATTGCTTTCACAGTAATAAAAAATCAATTGAATTAAATTGTTGAATTTCTGAGGAATTATTATTTTCTGGTTTTCGGAAATTTAAGCATACGATAATACAAATTGTATTGCAAATAGTAGAGTAATAATTTTACTGTCAAAATACGTTGGCGGTTTCAGATCGATAATTTATATTAATGTATTATATCTTCAATCTATTTGTGGTATTAATACTCATTACATGCAAAAAATTTGAAGCAAATTTACAGTTTACACATCTTCACCTTCTAAGAAGAAAATTAAATTATTTAAAAATTAAATTACACATTTCACAAGCAATCAGAATAATAATTATGTAACAGCGATGTCAGCGATTTTAATGCGTGTCGATATTATAAAGAGAGCATATATATATATATATATATATATATTCACCCATTTGTGCAAGGATAAATTGATTTAGTAATATGATCAATTAGTCGAATATTTCAATCAATTCAGTTTTAATCCTTTAAATTGAAGCTATTTATGTTTGTATGTATTCGTTCGCCTCCGTTTAAAAGGTATATTTTTAGAATCAGAGCGAAGAATTAAATCAGACTCCAGTGTAACTATGAATTAATAAGGAGAAATTTAGAAGCGTAAAAGATAAGAAATAAGATAAAAAATTTCCCCTTTACTTAAATGGCTAATTGTGTATGTATAATTAGCAGAATTGATATAAATTTTAATGATTTAATTTGAAAGATTTGGGATTCTAATTTTAATATTATACATTACACTTTTGGTGCGTGAATTCTTAGTTGAATGATTTAACTCAAAATTATGATAATATAGCGAAATTCAAGTTGGAAAGGATGATTTTAATCGCAGGAGGGAAGTTTTTGCCTGTAGGCACCCTTTGTGTTCGTTAAATTACTGGAGTCAGAAGATTAATATCAGAGACAAAAATTAACTATAGTCCAGACACTTTAAAAATTCAAATATCATAATAATGTTTATAAAATTTCATAAGTACTTCGAGTGTGCACAAAACAAAATGAGATAAAATGCGTCAAACATTACAATTATTTCTATGTTGATAAGAAAATTCTTTTGAACGCAATAATATTTTTTAATTAAAAGTTAGTATTCATTAACCGAACTTTTTTAATTCGAGATAAAATGTAAAGCATTTAAGTTTCTGAGTATATTTTGCTTCAAAATTTAGACACATTAGAAGTTTCCTTCAGAAGCTGATGGACCCTCGAGCGTTTTCATCGTAAGAGAAGTGCATCTTTGAAATTCAGAATCTTTTCAAGCCGCAAGCAAAAAGTACAGCTTGTATTACTTAAATATGTCTTTATCGGTTTGTGTTAGTACCCACGTCAATTTTCGTGAGATGTAAAACTCACGACTTACCATAAACTGCCCGCAGATCATGGAAATTAATGATCTTACCTGCACATACTCATATATGTTTATGACGATGCAAAAACATTTATCTGTAGCCTCAGGGTCAAACTTGAGATAACAGAAAAAGATCTTTTAAAATTTGTTCAAACTGGTTATTTGAAATTCATACTCATAGATATTTTTATGGAAAATGGAAAAAAATAATCCCAGTAAAAGGATATCTTCTGAATTATTCGTAACACCAAAACATGAGAAAGTCATTTTTCTTTCTCCTTTTTAATAAAAAGATGTTAAATTCTCTGACATACTGATGTTCCATTTTTGACTTGATAATTTATCTTTATTAGGGTCATATTTTTCCATAAAGTTCATCATTTGCAAGCAAATTTAGCGGGCTTAGAAGGCACAATTTATTTTTTTCAAATCCCTACCTTTGAAGCAAATAATCAATTAAATTATAAATTAGATTGGATGACGAGAACTACCAGTCATAATAGAGTGTATAAGACTATTATTGTATAGAGTCTTGGGACAGTATAGTTTCAAATTTCCATTACACCCAGGAAGCTAGATCCTAAAACAATTATGCAACAAGTTCATAATCTAAGTTACATAGTTTGCCAGGTATTGTCTAACCCAGGCTAAAAATTATATTATTTTGAAGTTTCCAGAAGATTCTTGTTTCCACGCCTTAATTCTCTTTTTTAAAGAAAGCAGTTTTCCATCTCCGATAAAAAGTCGCGCAAGGAAACGACTATCGAAGTGGGAAACGAGGGTATAGCCTGAGGTTATTAGTATTAATATAGGGGCCATGATAAACTTTTTATCTGTCTCGCTGGAACGACTATAATTTTGTTTTTCGATTTCCAATGAAATTTATTCTCATCTTGTTATTCTTGTTATCATCATTAAAATAAGTCTGATAGTCTGATAAGAATCTCAAGATAATTAATTGTTATATTAAATTGTCTGACTATTTTCATATTACTCTACTAAACACTAGAGTTCCCTTTTCAGTAGAACAAGAATATTTCAGTCAGACGACCGTCTGACTATTCACGCCTTTCTCTACTCGCATCCATACATCTCAAGTTTTGTGTATCAAGAGATCGAATCTATTAACATTAATCGTTAACAATAAATAATAAATAACTCTACAGAAATTTCTGCATAAAAATTCTTCGATACTTTTTTGAAAAGTTTTTTTAAGATATTATTTTACTATTATTTCAAGTGCTTTTGCAAGCTCTTCTAGGTTTTTTCAGTGAATTTTAGGTATGATGTATCGCTGCAGTAAAAACAAAGACGACCAACACCCACTCTTTGTTATTTCAACAAAACACTTTTCTAGGTTGGAACTTGAATACGGAACTGACGCCGTTTAAAACTTCCGCCCACTTGTTCAAGGAAAAATTCTTCGTGTTATTTGTGTGTGTTGGTAGTTGTTGCTTCCGGACAGTCATCCTTTTCACACATCACTGGCGCCGAAGCTGTGTACTAGAAAAAGCCTAGATTCTCTCAAGACCAATCTATTAATAGCCAACTCTACCGAATCTTTCGATATATCAAGAAATATATATCTGTCTTTCCATTTCTATATGTATATAATAACAAAAAATCGATACAATAAAAATGAATCAATGCCCGTGAATGAAATATCGCCCAATCTTACGTGGGAGCAGCAATTGCTCTTCAACTCAATTTTTTATTGCCAAATTATCGATCCTCAATTAATCACACCAAAAGTATCTCAGAGCCTTTATACACTGATGAGTGTATAAAAAATCTGATGAGTAGTCTAAAATCGATTCGAATTATTTACTTCACAGGTCATCTTCTGAGTTATAAATGATATTGAAATGCAAATAAGGGGCGAAATATTATATAGGGATGGGAGAGAATATTTTATGTATTAGATAAATAATCAATATTTGATTCCTCCTTAAAGAAAATTTTTAATTTTCATTAAATTTCAAAGATTTTTGAAATCTTTGATAGATATTTTATTAGAAATAATAAATGTTTGTTAACACAGTAGTAAAGTGGGATATAAAAAGAAAAATAATGTAATCGAAGAGTTCATTAAGAGTGTAGTTCACTTCGTTAGAGAATTTGGGGTTGAGGATGAGTATTAGTTCCGCTTGATTGATTGAATTCTATGCGTATCCGGCGGGGGAAGATTTGCTGTCGTTGAATCTCAATCAGATCGAAAGCAATTAGATACACTTTTCATACATGTGGAAAAACACTGCTGTAGTAGTAGTTACTTAATGTTAAATGCGAAAATTTGAATTTTTAAACAAGTTAGAAATATATATTTGTTCTTCCTTGTGAGATTTTGCTTCTCCTGTATAGTGTCTTGGCCTAGGAAAACATTTCTCCAAGTTTAGATATAGTAAGTGAGATTCAGTTAAGATAATTGAAATAAGAAACGTTTGATACTATAAAATAATTCTGACGTGATTCACAGACGACCTAGTTTAGTCTAGAGTTTTAGTTTCACTTTACTGTTTACGCAATTAAATATAAGGATGCCAAGGCGTGCTATTATTTTACGAAGGTTGTGGGAAAATTGTTTCTGAAAGGTTTTTGAATTCTTTTAATGCTTTAGAGGTTTTTCATTAGAAAAATTAACTCATACCCCGAAAATCAGAAGTGAAGTTCAGTGAACTTTATTGGAGGCAATAGAAGAAAATCATGCGTGACGAGAATATCGAATCAAGCGGAAGAATCTCCAGTTTATTAAAATTTCTAACTCGCTTCTAGAATTTCGATCTGATTGGGTCTTAAAAGACGTTCACGACCATGAAAACGACGGTAATAATATAGATAGTGCAATAACTGTCGTAAATTAGTTGCTCTTGGAGCTGATCGTTAAATTCGGTTTAAAATTCTTAATGTTTGCAAATTCGGGAAGAAGAATTTTTGAAAAATAAAAATACAAATAGAGAATCAATGAAAGACATATAAAAAGAGACTTTTTTGTCATCTAAGCAGGGCCGTCCTTTCCTCTGCAAAATACTCCCACGTCTTCTGATTCGGACTGAATTTTCGTTAATCGTGAAATTGAACGAAAGCAGAAAAGTTATAAGATTCTGATCTCATTTAAGGAATTGGGCAAAACAATATAAAACTTTATTATGTGTATCTTTATTATTATTTTCTAACTGAATTTTAATAGATTTCAATTCTTTAATGAGGTATTTTAGAATTAAAGGCTTTAATTTGCAGAAAATTTAGGATAGTTGTAGTGATTTAAAGTTGTCCGAAATTTAAATTTTGAAATACGGCACTGTACGGAGTTTGGGAAGGGAGGTTGAGGAAAATGAAAGAGGGATAGAGCAAATCGCACAGTAACTCTTGCTCGAATATGGAACGATCTGGCGACTTGTTGTCTGGATGGAAAAAGCTGCGCTTCCCCAGTTTTCTAGTCCGCGTTGCCCCCACTTTGATGCTATTTTCCCTACTTTCATGATTTTTCCTTTTTCTTTGATTTGATTCTTATTCCTCGACTTTATCAGGATAATGATGGCTAAAGAACCATATTACAAAACATACCAGAACAGAGAAAAGATACGTGTACCTCAATTTTACCCTCGGGAATATCCAAGGGATGGATTTTTCAAAAGTTTCACAGTCTTCAAAGAACAATTTTATCGAAAATCAATCGATAGGGGTCGCGAACTCTATGTATATATACTCATTGCCATCAAATTATGCGGAAATGAATGAATCATAAGAATTTCTTGAGTCGAGACGTAACTGCTATTTTTTTTTATCTATAACTTGATTTTTTCTAGTTCAAATAAAAAGAAAATAAGTTTTCTGAAACCTGAATCTGTAGTTTAAAATTAAAACTGAGAGGTCTTAAAATCTTCAAAAAACAAAGGATTGTTTCTCGAGATACTAAAATAGTTTCAACTAATTCTTGTTTTTATATTACATACTAAAAAACCGATGTACATACAACTTGAACTTGGAAACAGACGGTAAAAGCTTGATTAAACTTTATAGCCACTTTATCTTGTTAAGAACAACCGCAACTGAACTTGACAATCTTTGTTACGAAGACTCATTAAAACTCTTCGCACTCTCTTTTCTTTTTTTCTTCTTTCTTGAAACAAATCTGATATAAATCTTATAATTCTCAGGCTTTATTATTTATCCATTGAAATTTGTGAAACAAATCAATGAGTCTTTAAAGTAACTTAACTCTCACTTCAAGAGTTTCTCGATAAACATCTTAGTTCTTAAAGTAGATTTTTCCTGACAGAGTTAAAATCTCTGGGAACTTTGAACTATAAATAGACTTAAAATCAAATATCAGTAAGAAATACATAAATAGGAATAACTAATTATAATAAAATTTTAAAATAAAAAAAGTCGAATGTTGTAAAATTAATATGGAATCAAAGAAAATCATGAAAACTCCTTCATTTCTTATGAGATGGAATAGAAAATTGGCAATTTTGAAAGTAACTCAATAATTTCAAAAGAATGATTTCAAATCAGTGATTTCTAAACTTTTCAATTTGAGGACCGATTCTGGACTTTTATTTTTCCATTTCGTGTTCCATATTGTAATATGGAGTGCACTAACAAGGAGAGACTGCAATACATTTTTGATTTGTGATAAACTTCCGGTTAGAATCCTTTATGTTTGCGCCCCTTATATTGCTGATATTTGTGTTATACTTTCTCTTCGTATAAAGCAAAAGTTATTGCTGGTACCAACTGACATCGATAACTACATTCTTTATTACCTTTATTTCAATAAAAACTATGTTCCAATAGACCGACAATGTAAAGAAAAGACTTGAAATCTTGAAGAAATTTAAAATAGTATCAAGAAAAGAAAAATTAATATCCTATTCATCTTTCTAGTTGCAGTTGCAGTTATCAATAAATAAATAAAAACTCTAAACGTTTTCGGGCATCTAGGAATAAAATTTAAAAACTGTTTTGCCAGATTCTGATAACAGGAAAGACATTTCCGGTTTACTAAACAGGCAAGCGTGCGGTGAATGGATTATAGTGCATTGTGCGGAACTCCATTTTGGTAATTTATGAAATAAAAAGCTACGTTTTTTCGTGAAAATTTAATCGAACACATATAAAACGTTGAAAGTAATTAATTCATATTCTATAGATTCCAATTCTCTTGATAGTGAGCAAAATATTAATATAGCAGGTCATTAAAATAGGTCATTGAAAAATAATGTCGAGTAGCCCCGGGCCACCGTGAAATACTCAATATTTTTAAATTTCGTTGTAATTATCAATGTAAAATATATTTTGGAAGAAAAATTTGACATTGGAATATTATATCGAATTATAATTAAAGAATTTATTTTAAACCAGGATATTTAGATTTTTCGTTAATTACTGGAAACCATTTTCTTGAATTTAATTTTTAGATTCTGATTTTTTTAAAGCGTTAAACCTCGTGAAATACTGATAAGCTCAATTCACCACATTTCATTTTATACTTGAATTCTCAGTTATGCGAAGTGAAATTTGATGACTTGAGTTCTTTGAATTTTATGATATCATAAACGCAAAATTTAGTTACAAGACAATGGATAAATTTAAAGAGAAATTATATTACTCCGGGGGAGATTAATTATGCTATGCTTGCAACTTATTTAAAGATAAATTTCTGAGGCCAGTAATTTAATTGTAAACTAATTTAAATTGATGTTGGAAGGGTATAATTGGATACCTGAATTTAATTTTAAATACTAAAATAGAAATGTAAAACTCCTTTGCTTATTATGTTTAGTCAAAAGTTAACTTGTGTTTAACTTTCGTCCGATATTTTTTCAGAAGGAAGATTCAACAGGCGTTTTTAAATGAGAAAGGTTCGACCCAATCTGCTAAGATAAAAGATATAAAAGATATGATGGGATTTTCCAGAGATTTTTATGATATTTTCATGGGAAATTCCAACTCATGCTTGGGTTTTTACCTAAATACATTCTGAATATTTCATTTTGAAGGTAATTTTTAAAAAACGCTTATTCAGTTATTTTTAATTAAAGAAAATACAATACAACCCTTGGTATTATGCAATTTGGTACAGCTGATTTCAGACACACGATATTTAGCTTTTACGATCATGAAAAGAATTTTGCAATCTCCTACAAAAGAATTTTTATTACAAGTAACAATATTTGGAAAAAATATTTTTAAGAGATTTATCTATTAGTAGATGGAATTTATTGTGCAATGTTTAAAAATATTTTCCTTCTCGTTGACTAAATTCTATTATTTTTTAAACAATTAACTAATATTATATAATTTTAGTAACGTAGCAAATTGATGTTTAAAATTCAATACAGAAATAGCAAAGCTTTTAATTTTGATGATTTTAAAAATGTGAACTGCAATAAACACTTTATTATTAAAGATGAAAATCTTAATTATTTGATCTATTTTACCTAAATCTATATAAATTTATAGTTTGCAAATTTTACTGAAAAACTTCGAAAGCGGTTTTCAATTTTTTCGGATACAAATAAGACTTTTTTTTCGCATTTTAGTCCCGACTCTCGTATCGTAAAAAAATACACATCTTGTCTACTGAAATCGCAGTCGTCAAAGTCTCCTTAAAATATTGAAGTAAACGTACTAAAATGGAAGAAAAAAAAATGAAGTAATTAGGAAATTAGAGAAAGATTAATTTCTTACCGGAGAAAAAGTGAAAACGATATCCTTTCTTCAACACACGAAACAGGTGATCGCGAGGGGGTTTCTCGATGTCTTCAACGCTTCTTCTTCAACCTTCTTCCGGAACACGAGACACGGAACACAAGGGATCGTGAAAGTGTTTCAAAAGGGGAAATGCGAAACACTCTAGTTCTAGTATTTGGTACCGGAGCTTTGAGTTTGGTGGTTAGAGAGCAAGTGATTGGTGGAGCTTGCGCGCCCCACATTTATACTGAAACCCCTTCTTCCACCCTCGGACCACATCGCAAAGACTGGTTTTGTCAAAGCAAGACCAACCCGTTCACGCATTAGATGTATTTACTTTTTACGTCATCCACTAACATTCACCACCCACTCGATGACATCACCAAAAATCGCGAATTCTAAAAGTAGGGGTAAGGGAGGAAATAAAAGACAGGGGGGCGAAGATGAAGTATCCAGGAAACATGGCGATCGTTCGCTTCTTTTTAGTGTAATCGACCGATAATGACGTGTTATGAATGAATTTTAGATAAAAGATATAATACATTACCTTCCCCTGAAAGAAATTATGAAAATCCCCCAAAATAATTTTTCTTCATTATTTATTATGTTCTGTTTATTAAAAGCAAGAAGTAGTGATCACTTATTTTTAGGTGAAATTAAATGTAGAGCATTTTATATTTTTGATATAAGTGAAATTGAATTAGAAAGTGTGACAAGTAGAAAAGGCGATTTTTAGTCAGACGTGACATTTTAAATTAGAAATCACCAAGTTTTTGGTTGGAATTAATTTCAGATGTTTCTTCCTCTTGAAGTAAGTGGAATTGAATTTTAAGATTTTATGGAACCTTCTTTTATGGATATTTTTGTGGTTGTTTTGCACAAATTAGAGACGATAAAAAGTTGTCATTTTGGTTTGCTGGAAAAACAGAAAAGCTTGTGTTTAATCAGCCACAATCTATTTTAATTAATTTTGAAAATATATATATCTATTGCTATAGATATCTATCATGTCAAATTCAGAATATTTGAAGCTTTCTCAATTTTCCTACTTTCACTTTGCACCAACAATTTTCATTCATTATTCATGGTAAACAACACTAACATTTGAAATTGCTTCGCGGAACTGCAATGGTTTCCAAATAATAATAGATCCCCCAGAGTTGGATCCTTAAATGACCTCTGAAGGCATTACACCCAAGGGCCATCTTCAGAGGGGATGAGTGAGTCGCGAATAAATCATGAGCGCGTTTTAGAACCTTTGGACGAAAAGTGTCACGTTCCTGGATCACGCAAAATAAAGGAAGATAGAAGCTTCAGTTGATACAGAAAACCCAATAAATAAATTACTCATTTCTTCGCTAAAACATTCCCGAAAGATAGACCAGGAAAAATGGTCTCTATTGTAATTTTCCTCTACTTGAATCAAAAATTGTCTTTTATATTTTCATTCTATTATACGATCATTCTTTATTAATTAATATCATAAAAATGGCGAAATTTTTAGGTGTAAACTTGAAAAAAGCCGAAAGACTAACAATTGCTTGCTTGTAGGCGTGTATGTAAAAAAAAGTACGAATATCTATGAATATGCACTAATTAAGGGCAGAGAACCTAATTATGACTGCAATCAAATGCAATAGATTTTGCATTTCAATTAAAATCAAGAGGTATGGATTTCAATGTTAATGTGAAATAGATACACATCTTAACAAAATTTGAAGATTATTTTCATTAAAAAAAATTATTAATGACACTTCTCCATTGAACTGAATGTATTTTATCTAAATCAATTTAGATCTTTTGTTTTTTTACAACATAAGGAATTATATATTTCTTAGAAATGAAAACACTAAGTAACTGATTTTATATTTTCAAGGGGGTACATTTGATAAATTTTTAACCCACGCAATTTGCAGAAGAAGCTCATTAAAAAGGACAGGCTAGACTTGGCAGAATCGTCTGCAAAATTCTCTGATTCAATGAAACATGAGCCTGGATTCTTGAATGAGAACCTACGTAAATCGGCAATATGTGTTTCCTGATCCGAATGGAAACAAAATATAGGATAAAACCAATAGTATTTATTTGCGTATAAAAATTGTCAAAGATCCTTCAAAGATATTTATAGAAATAAATACAAAGAACGTACTAATATAAACTTAAAGAGATTTTTATTTTAAAATAGCCAGATCTAGGAAATATTTTTCTGGCAGAAGGTGTAATAACTGCAGTGGCAATGTTGGAAATACAAAACACACTCAATGTTAAAATAGGTGTACCATTAACATAATTAAATTGGATTTTGCTGGCAAGGGGTCATTACTAGTATTATTTTGAATTTTGGCAATCAATCCTATTTTGTGGAATAATTCTAACCTCAGGCGATTTAATTCCGAAACCCACACAAGAGTTGAATTTTACTCATCAAACAATTTGTATAAAAGACGATTAATATTACATTGTAATAATTTCTCTTTAAAAAGAAAATTAATAATCCTGTAATGAAATAAATGACTTGAAACCAGTTTTAAGTAGAAAAATCCGTATTTGGTCAGACATTCAAGCAATGTAATAAGGGATTTATTTTCTCCCACTATTTAATTAAATTATTAAAAATTCAACGATTAATTTCAGATGTCATATTATTTCCTTCTCTAGTATCAAAACCAGTTAACTTTCGATAAACGAATTTTAAAATTTAATCATCGTAAGAGTCTTATGGATTGCAGTTGTTGCAGTGGGATTTAAAATAAATCGATCTCATTTCTGCTTAGATCCATTATCTCTAGATTCGAGTTATTTTTCTCCATTATTATCTGAAACTGAAATTGCGGCTTTTAACCATCCATGGTTTATTCCGAAGGCTGGACTGATACAAGTTTGAGAAAATAAGTAAAGAAAAGAAGGTTTTCTGTACTACGAATAGTGTAGGTCGAACGACTTTGAAACGAATGAATTCAGTATTGAAGCATTGTTGTATAAAGTAACGATTTCATAAAAAAATAACGAGACGAATAGATCGTAATTTATAAAATAATCTTACTTTATAATAATTCAATACGAAGGCTCTTGAATAATTAATTTTTAGCTTAGCAATTGTAAAATAAAATTTTGTGACATATTTATTATATACAATACTCATTTCTTTTAATTTTTTTTAATGTAAGAAGAATATTGTGAGAAGAATAATTGAATTATGTTCTTAGAAACACTACACTATAAAAGACTTTCGAAATATGTATAAATGTATATAAACTTGCGTTGGCGTTCAATTATTCGAAAATTGTGTCAACTATATCTCCTTATTTTGTGCAATATAGAGATCTTTTACACCCTTCACATAGATAGCTATATTATGCAGACCCTATTAACCCTTTAAGGTCATATGTTTATTCTCTACCACCAGAATATATGTGTAAACTTAATACGATCGCAAAGGATTAAATTTCATCTCTAAATTGTGAAATTTTTCAGTTTATTATTATGGCTAAAATATTCTGATAAAAAGATGTAAGTGCAGCACAAAGTTACAATCTAAACTAGAAAAAAATAATCCTCAAAATAAACTTTGAATCCCCTTCAATCTTTCAAAGTTTTGTTTCGTTTATTCAAAATTTATGGATTTTGACGATCAATATCTAAATGAACCATTTCAAAATATATATATACGTGTGCAGTTACGAGTAAAGTTTTCGTGCGTTTCTCACTTGGAGGTAAATCGTAAATTTAAAGAGATACACATCTTAAAGTAACCCAAATCGTGACATTGGGTTCATAGAAGTTAAAATCTGTTTAAGTAGTTTCAAAACTTTGCTTCACAAATAGAATATGAAAGGATAAAATACATAACAATTAATATGTATTTTTTTTTTAATTTTCAAGAATAATTCTGCTATACATTTTATTTTCTATACGGAAAACAACATCATGGGATTTAATAAATCATCTGATATGTTCACTTTAATCCATAAAAAGTAAGCCCAAAAATAAATCATAAATATTTTTACAGATTAATCCGACGATTTTATCAGATTTTTGTCAGTCATATAAATAGTGTTTTCAATAAAATTGAATTTTACCGAAAACTATTTTCACAATTGTAGAAAAATGAAAGAAAAATATTACAGAGAAATATGAATAAAAATTAATATACAAAGTTCCAAATTCTACTTTAGAAATATATTTCTATTATTATTGTATCAAAATTTTGTATTCAAGAAATAAAGTTTGCTTCATCGATTCAATCGGAAGGGTATAGAAATTTCGTCGTTTCACTTTTCACTGTATTTTTCGACAAAGCTGATTTATAATTTATGGGAAAAGTCGGATGAAAATATCTTCTAGCAAAATTCTCAGCTTTTCACCGAAAAGCGGTAATTGTCTTAATGATTTTAATGCGCTGATTCATTAGCATTATTAAAGTTATGGATTAGTAATTACGGAAGGTAAAATTCAGAGATAAGAAATAATCCAAGCCAGACTAAAATGGCGCCATGCCAATCGTTTTAAGTAATTTCGTTATTCATTATCTGAACGTAGACTCCAGTTAGTTTTTATATTAAATAGGAAACAATTAATTAATTTATTATGAATATCGTGAAATTGAACTTTATAAAAGTGAGTGACAAATATTCTCTTAATTTTCCATAGTAACTTACCCAATTTACGACTTCTTTACTTTGGAGCTTTAAACTATAAGTTTTATACAAGATAATTTCAACTTTCACTATAAAAAAACTATAGAAGAATAGAAGTTTCACCCAGTTTACCTCGAAAGAATAACGTACTTTTTTTTATCGAGTTTCCTATTTCTTACAAATCTACTAAGTTGTCAACCCAGAAATGTACGATTTTTACATAGAAAAGATTTGAATGATAAATTCCTTTATGTTTTGATTTCTCATATGGGAGAAAAAGATAGAGGAAGTTATTATTTAAAAGAAATTCACTTCCAGAGTAAAAACGTTTAATTTTTGCGTCTTCTTGGAAGATAAATTTTAAGACAGACATTTCGGAAAATAAAATTCTACTTTTGTGCTTTCTATTCGTTTAACGATCGTCTTAATAGCTATCTTTTGTTTCTAGAGCATGACGGTTTCTACTACAGTTATGTAATGTGATCTTTGAGAACGATGTAAAATTTTCCTGAAACTTTTAAAGCTTCTTCAATTAGCATCTAGTTTACTTCATGGTTGCTGCCTCATATAATTCCCGATTATTCCTCGACGTATCGAAATAACTCAAGCTGACGTAAAAGAGGATTGTGATGCGAAATTAACAGCTCCTAAACACAGAATACCAAAGTGGTTGCTGGAAATTTCTCGAAAATACGACTTGTTTCTGATTCATAACTCATAACAGTTCATCTTCGCTCAGAAAATCGTTTACGTTACTTTCTCACCTCCACTTCATCTTCCCTTCGATGTTTTCTATTTTAACAAGGATGAAAATTTTGCATGTCATTTTAAAACGTGAAAATTGATACCGTCAGAATACCATAAAATATTTCAAATAAAAATTGTATGTTTATTTAATTAGAATGATGCAATATCGAGATTGTTGCAAGAGTCAACAAATTTCCTAACGAAATAATTTTTTACGATTTAATGTACATTCGAGAAAGTGAGGAATTAATGTCTAAAGATTACATTTGCTCAGGTGTTTATCGCTATCTTTTAAGAGACTGTTTTATTTTTGAATTCCCAATTTTGCATCTAGTCAGCATCATAAAACCAAGATTTGACTTCTTTTACTGTTTAATTACTAAAAAAGTGCGTCTGTCATCAGACATGAACTTCGTTCATGTCTTCAGCTAATCATTAATCAAATACGTCCGTTTATCATCAGTGAAATAAAGAGAGCAAAAAAAAAATAATTTAAAAAATCAAAAATGATATTATGGAAATATTTTTCATGTAGACAATTAAATCAAAATATTGACAACAATAAGAATGAAAATGCTAGTGATATTCTTCAAAGCAGAAAGGCTTATTGGATACAATTTACTTCCATTCTATCTGGTAAGTTTTAAAGCAAAAATATTTTTCACAATTTTTTTCACCCTACATAGTGGAACACGTTCATGTAATTCAATGTCATTTGCAGGATATATCTTAATATTCGATGTGGGGACACATTTATCATGGAGTTCACCAGCATTGAGCCATTTTAAGAGTGAAAAAGCAGAATTTTCTGTAACAAGTGATCAAGGTGCATTGCTAGCTTCCATTATATCCCTTTCTGCAATAGTTGGCTACGTGATCAATTCTATCATCATGAATCTAATAGGTCGCAAGTACAGCATTCTGATTTTTGCTCTATCACATCTGCTGTCATGGATTTTAATCAATTTGGCCAACAGCTATACATTTCTCTTCATAGCAAGATTTACTGCAGGTTTAAGCTACGGAGGGTCAGTAAGTCTTGTTCCTCCATACATAGGTGAAATCGCAGGAAAAAATATTAGAGGAACATTTCTTGCTTTCGACAGGATATTTGTAAACCTTGGAGCATTCTACATCACAGCCCTTGGAACCTTTCTATCTTACGAAAACATGAATCTGATGATGATATCATTACCAATCATTTCAATATGTTTATTTCCTCTCATGATAGAAAGTCCATACTATTATATAATGAAAGGTCAAGATAAAGAAGCCATTAAGATACTAATGAAATTATCGGCAACGAATAAACCAGAATTGGTAATGGCGGATATTGAAAGGATGAAAAATGACATAAATGATGAAAATTCCGGAAATAGTGGTATAAAAGAATTGATTTCTGATCGAGGATGTCGGAAAGCATTGATTATTCTGCTGCTTGCAAACATTACATATGCTTTTTCTGGCACTATAGCCATTCAAGCTTATGTACAAGAAATTTTTAAACAAAGTGGATCATCTCTGGCACCGGAATATGCAGCGATGATAATCACAGGAGTTCAAGTATTTGCGGGATTGCCTTCTACACAATTGATTGATTATTGGGGAAGAAGACCGGTTTACATGTTTTCTGGAATCATGTCTGCGATTTGTTTAGGATCAGTAGGTTTATTCTTTTTCGTGAAAGACTTTCTGAAAATGGATATTTCTTCTGTGAATTGGCTACCTTTGCTGGGTTTAGTTCTTTATCAATTTATGTGTAACGCTGGAATTGCCACTATTCCTACTGTACTTATGGGAGAGCTTCTTTCTGTCAAAGTAAAAGGATTGTCTGTAATGATTGCATCAAATGCGACAGCACTATTCATGTTTTCCTCGAAAATGATTTTACCATTGTTAAACAATTCTTTTGGTATTTATACAACTTTCTGGATTTTTAGTGGAGTTTGTCTTATTGGGCCACTTGTTGTAGTTTATATTACACCTGAAACGAAAGGTAAACATTTGGAAGAAGTTTCGATATTACTGAGTGGTAAAAATAATTATAAAAAAAACAATAATTCTTGTTAAGAGCGACTAATCAAACTTGTATAATTAAAAATAAACTTATGTTACTATTTACATCATACCTGAAACAACGAATACAAATATAAGTAAAACAAAAATATTAAGAAAATATTTGAACGAATAAATGGAAAGAATGATAAAGAAAAAAAGTATTGGTATTTGTATAATTATGTTGTCTCTTACTACTTTATCTGTGTATTTTCATTTCTTCAGAAAATTCGCAGTGCATAATTATGATAATCAGTAAACTTTGAACGCATTATTTATCTCAAAAATGAAATTTAAAGTGCATTAATTAACTTATAAACATTTTCAAACAGTTATCAAAAAACAATTATGTTGAGGGGAGAGAGAAGACTATTGAGTCAGAATTGTCGCGAATTTTTTTGAGTATAAAGATAAGACTATCATTTCATCCGTGATCATCAGTCCCAGTAAAGCGGAGATATTAGTTCCTAAAGACCAAACAAACTTACATTCGAATATGAAATTGTAGTTCATTTTACTTGTTCGGAAACCTGTTGTGTATCTATCAGAAATATGGAAACTATCAAGAAGCAAAATAGTGTTGAAAATGTGATAAGTAGAAACCGGTATTGTGTACAATTTATGTCCATACTAAGTGGTAAGTTGAAATAATACGATTTTTTAAAGCCCTACATAATTTTAATTAAATAATTGAATTTAAATAGAATTCATTTACGAATTTACTGAACTTTGCACAGAATATTGACTGATAACATTTTAAATTTTATAGAACTGCATAATGAATGATTATACAATCATAGAGTCTTACACAGAATTTTAACCTTGCAGTATCTTCTGGATTAATGGAGGCGGAGCTGAGAGTAAAAGCAGATTACAAAATAGATAATCTTAATGTCACTTAATGTCATACACATTTCTGCACATGAGACAAATCATTATCATAATATTCAATGCATTGTGATACAACATTTTTCAAAAGCGAAAAGTAATTGCAATAACTAAATATAATATTTTATTTACAGGTTACATCTTAATAATCGATTTAGGGGCACATCTTGCATGGTCGTCACCAGCTTTGCCCCATTTGACAAGTGAAAAAGCCGAATTTGTATTAACAAATGAGCAAGGTGCCTGGGTAGCTGCAGTTGTTTCCCTTTCTACAATAATTGGATACGTGACAAACTCTCTCCTGATAGATAGAATAGGTCGTAAATATACCTTACTTATATTTGGTATATGTCATCTTTTTTCATGGATTTTAATAAATTTTGCCTACAATTACAGTTTCCTCATAATAGCGCGATTTGTCGCTGGTTTTAGTTTAGGAGGATCATACAGTTTTCTTCCCACTTATATAGGCGAAGTCTCTGGGAAAAAAATCCGCGGAACATTACTCGCTTTTGACAGAATTGCCGTGAATCTAGGGGCTTTTCTTATCACATCCCTTGGAGCATTCTTTTCATACAAAACAATGAACCTGATTATGATATCAGTGCCACTTCTTGCCTTACTATTATTTCCTTTTATGCTAGAAACACCATACTATTATTTAATTAAAGGCCAAGATGAGAAAGCGATTAAAACACTAATGAAATTATCTAGAGCTACAGGATCTGAAATCGTAATGACAGACATTCGAAGAATGAAGGAGGCTATCGAAAACCAAAATTCTAGAAATAGTAACATACAAGAATTGATGAAAGATCGCGGAAGTCGGAAAGCATTGATTATTATTCTTCTAGCATTTATGACATACGCTCTTTCAGGATCTATAGCTATTCAAACTTATGCTCAAGTAATTTTTAAACAAAGTGGTTCGTCTTTGGCACCAGAATATGCAGCCATGATAATCACAGGAGTTCAAATATTTTCAGGACTACCTTCTACACAATTAATTGATTATTGGGGCAGAAGACCAGTTTATATATTGTCTGGAATCATGTCAGCAATTTCATTAGGAACAGTAGGTTCATTTTTTTTCGTGAAAGACTTTCTAGGGCGTGATGTTAAATTTGTAAGCTGGTTACCTTTGCTTGGCTTAATTTTATATCAATTTATGTGTAGCTGTGGAATTTCAACTCTACCCACTGTATTGATAGGTGAGATTTTCTCGATTAAAGTAAAAGCAATAGCTGTAATGATTGCGTCAATATTTGTAGGTTTATTATTATTCACGAGTAAAATGATGCTACCATTGGTGAATGAATCAATGGGTATTTATACAACGTTCTGGATTTTTTCGAGCTTTTGTCTATTTGGACCACTTATTATTGTTTATATTACTCCTGAAACAAAGGGTAAAAATTTAGAAGAAATTTTAATCTTAATGAACGGCAAGAAGGAAATATTAGAATTTCAGGAGATTTAGATACTTTGAATGGTTATAGAACTTTGCGTTAAATAACTCAAAATTGAAAACATTGTACTTTTCTCATTACCTCAATGTAATTAACATAAAAATAAAAAAGTAATTAAAATATGAGAATTTTAAATTTCATTATTTACTAAATAATTGACTGGTTTCAATTTATTTTTAGCATATTCATCATGTATTAACTCAAGATTGAATAGTTGATGCGAAAATTTCTTATCATACGTCATTTTTCCGCGCATGACAAGTAAACAAATGAAGATAACAATATGTCGAATTTCTTGCATTTTAATCCAGTAAAATGCAATAAAAATCATTATTCTGACACAAACTGTCTGTTATAATATAACTATTTCGACTGTTGAATTTAAAAATATTAATTATTGACATGAAACTACAAACATTAAACTGTTTTCGAAGAGAAGAAAACAATACTCGTCGAACGTATCGCACAAAAGGATATTTAATTCAATTTATGTCAATTCTACCGGGTAAGTTACTACAGAAAAAAATTATTTATTTCTATTCATGTTCATCCTAAACATATAAATATTCAGCTTACTTATTTCATTATTCAAACTTAGTATCTATTTATCTAGATTTAGTTTTTTAGAAACTAAATCTATGTTTAGATTTCCTCTCTAAAATTGAATCAGTCAAATTCCACTGATTTTCATTGACTCTTTTCTCACAAATTTAATCAGTGAAAATTCACTGAGAATCAGTCAAAAGTCACTGAAATTTTCAATCATCTTCACTAAGCTACTGAAAATTTCAGTGACTTTAGACTGATTCTTAGTGAATTTTCACTGATTAAAATCGTGAGAAAAGAGTCACTGAAAATCAGTGGAATTTGACTGGTAATCAGTTAAATTTTATTGATTCAAGATTAGAGAGTAGTATATCAAGCCTTTCTTTTTCATTTAACAAAATAGTAACTGTCGTTTATAAAGATCTACCGAAGGAGTTATTTCTCTTTTTGTAAATTAAAATACAAACCCTTTTCTTCATTTATCAAACAAGAAATTATTAATAGTGATGAAATTTATGGAGAATGTAAAACAAAATGATTTTGCAGGGTACATTTTAATGATTGACGTTGGAGCAGTTTCAGCATGGACATCACCAGCATTGATTCACTTAACAAGTGACAAATCAGAATTTCCTGTATCAGTAGCTCAAGGTTCATGGTTGCCTTCCATTCTTAATATAACTGCCCTAATTGGATCTAGTTTTTTTCCTTTCATTATGAATCGAATAGGAAGAAAGTACACATTATTACTGTTGAGTGTGATACAACTAATATCTTGGATTCTTGTCAATTTTTCATACAATTACACTTTTCTGTTAATAGCAAGATTTGTTGCTGGATTGGGCACTGGAGGAACTTTTGTAATTCTTCCTATCTACATAGGAGAAATTTCTGCAAAACATATTAGAGGTTCATTCCTTTCGATCGATAAAATCTTTATGAACATTGGTGTTTTCTTTATCAACACACTTGGTGCTTTTCTACCATATAATACTATGAATTTGATTATGATTTCTGTTCCCATGATTGGAATGTGTATGTTTTCATTCATGTCAGAGACACCATATTTTCAATTGATGAAAGGTCGAGAAAAGGAAGCTGCAGATACGTTGACGAAGTTATCAGGAGGGATAAATCAAGAGATAGTGATGGAAGATATTAACAGAATGAAGGAGGCAATTATCAAAAGACAAGAATCTAAAATTAGTGTCTTTGTAGAGCTTTTTAGGGATAGGGGTACACGGAAAGCATTAATAGTTATATTTCTTGCAAAGTTAATATATGTATTTTCAGGCCATATAGCAATTCAAGCATACACCCAAGAAATTTTCAGAAATAGCGGTTCATCCTTATCACCAGGATATTCAGCAATGATTATGACAGGAGTGCAAATTTTTGCAGGAATGCCAGCATCTCGATTTAGCGATAAATGGGGGAGAAGACCAGTTTATTTATTTTCTGGATTAACAACTGCACTTGCAATAGGAACAGTAGGCTTATTCTTCTTTTTAAAAACATTCCTGGGAATTGATGTTTCAAATTTCACTTGGCTGCCGTTGGTTGGTTTGGTTTTATACCAATTTACGTGTAACATTGGTCTCTCTACCATGCCCTTTATATATTCGGGAGAGCTTTTACCAGTTAATGTAAAAGCAGCAGTTATTGGTTTCACGTCGATCATTGCACAGATGTCCTTATTTTTTGTAAAAATGTTACTACCTTGGCTAAGTGTGACGACTGGTATTTATGCAATCTTCTGGATATTTTCTGCAGCGTGTATTATTGGACCAATTTTTGTTGTTAGTATAACGCCTGAGACTAAGGGTAAGAATCTGGAAGAAGTTTTAGATTTAATGAGAGGTAAAAAGAAGAAAGAAAGCTGTAATTCCTATGAATTAACAACTTAATGAATTAAAAGAGCTTCTACTATAATTAAAGGAAAATACCTATAATTTATTTTATAAAATATGTGCTTTTACAAAAATTACTATATATGTGGGCAACGACAATTATTACGTATCAAGTATACATTTTTGGCTGGCTATGATAGTCATTAGTATTTTTAATGTTGTGTTTTTATATTTTCGTACTTTAGATAAGATAGAATGCCGTAATTTTTTCCATTTAAAAAAATTAACTAGACACTTGCACTGTAAAGAAAATAATTATTTTGAATTAAAGATTACTTTGACTGGTGATTGTTAATAAAAGGGAAACTAGTGATGAGATCAATCACAAAAACAGGGTTTCTTTCGTGCAATTTATTTCCCTTATAGGGTGTAAGTATCTTAATCTTACTTTACTACATTAAATGTAAGAACTTATAGAAATAAGTAAATAAAAAATAACAGCAATTATACAAATTTTCAAAAGTAAACTGTTTTTCTTCTCAGAACGTCCAGAATTAATAAAGCTTTTTATATATGATAAAAATATAAAATCATATAAGATATAAAAGTATGTTGATAATTTTATTTCTATTTTTGTAGCTTTATTATTATTTTCTAGTAAAATGATGCTACCATTGGTGAATGAATCAATGGGTATTTTATACAACGTTCCCGAGTTTTTCGGGCTTTGGTCTATTTGGATCACTTATTATTGTTTACATTACTCCTGAAACAAAGGGAGATTTAAATACTTTGAATGGTTATAGAATTTTGCGTTAAATAACTGAAAAATTGAAAACATTGTATCTTTCTCATTATCTCAATCGTCATAAATTAATTAAAACACATCTATCTTCAACTTAAATGAAAAATGTTAGCAATTTATTGATGATTGTCTCGAAATCGAAAACCGCAATGTAATTAACATAATAATAAAAAAGTAAATAAAACGTGAGAATTTTAAATTTCATTATTTATTTGAGGATTAACTGGTTTCAATTTATTCTTAGTATATTTATCGTGCATTAACCCCACATTGAACACTTATATTTTGATTGTTGTACTCTTGCAAAAATTCCTTATCATAAGTCTTTTCAACGCGCACAAGTACAGAACTGAAGATAATGTCTTCCATTTTAATCCAGTAAAATGCAATAAAAATCATTAATGTGACACAAACCATCTGGAATACATACCTATTTCGACTGTTGAATTTAAAAATAATAATTATTGACATGAAACTACAAACATTAAACTGTTTTCGAAGAGAAGAAAACAATACTCGTCGGACGTATCGCACAAAAGGATATTTAATTCAATTTATGTCAATTCTACCGGGTAAGTTACTACAGAAAAAAATTATTTATTTCTATTCATGTTTATCCTAAGCATATAAATATTCAGCTTACTTATTTCGTTATTCAAACTTAGTATCTATTTATCTAGATTTAGTTTTTTAAATACTAAATCTATGTTTAGATTTCCTCTCTAAAATTGAATCAGTCAAATTCCACTGATTTTCAGTGACTCTTTTCTCACGATTTTACTCAGTGAAAATTCACTGAGAATCAGTCAAAAATCACTGAAATTTTCAATCATCTTCACTAAACTACTGAAAATTTGAGTGACTTTAGACTGATTCTTAGTGAATTTTCACTGATTAAAATCGTGAGAAAAGAGTCACTGAAAATCAGTGGAATTTGACTGGTAATCAGTTAAATTTTATTGATTCAAGATTAGAGAGTAGTATATCAAGCCTTTCTTTTTCATTTAACAAAATAGTAACTGTCGTTAATAAAGATCTACCGAAGGAGTTATTTCTCCTTTTGTAAATTGAAATACAAACCCTTTTCTTCATTTATCAAATAAGAAATCATTAATACACTGAGAAAAATGTTTGGTGCGGACAACAAAAAATTTTGTTGCTATAGAAGCAACAAAGATTTTTGGTTGTGCCAACCAAATTTTTGTTGAACCAACCAAAGTTTTGTTAATTCAACCAAAACTGAGATTTTGTTGGTTCAAATGAATTTTCTTGGTTCAACAGAAAGTTTGTTGAAAGAACCAAGATTTGGTTGGCACAACTAAACTATTTTTGTTGCTTCTATAGCAACAAAAAGTTCTGTTGCCCGCACCAAACAAATTTTTCTCAGTGTAGGGAAGAAATTTATGGAGAATGTAAAACAAAACGATTTTTCAGGGTACATTTTAATGATTGACGTTGGTGCAGTTTCGGCATGGCCATCACCAGCATTGAGTCATTTAACAAGTGACAAATCAGAATTTCCTGTATCAGTAGCTGAAGCTTCATGGTTACCATCTAGTGTTAATATATCTGGCCTAATTGGATCTATTTTCTTTCCTATTTTTATGAATCGGATAGGACGAAAGTACACATTACTACTGTTGAGTGTAACACAACTAATAGCTTGGATTCTTGTCAATATTTCATACAATTACACTTTTCTGTTAATAGCAAGATTTGTTGGTGGATTATGCGTTGGATCAACTTTCGCAATTCTTCCTATCTACATAGGAGAAATTTCTGAAAAACATATTAGAGGTTCATTCCTCTCGATCGATAAGATCTTTATGAACATTGGTGTTTTCTTTATCAATGCACTTGGTGCTTTTCTACCATATAATACTATGAATTTGATTATGATTTCTGTTCCCTTGATTTCAATGTGTATGTTTCCATTCATGTCAGAGACACCATATTTTGAATTAATGAAAGGTCGAGAAAAGGAAGCGATAGATACGCAGACGAAGATATCAGGAGGGATAAATCATGAGGTAGTGATGGAAGATATTAACAGAATGAAGGAGGCAATTATCGAGAGTCAAGAATCTAAAAATAGTGTCTTTGGAAACTTATATAGGGATAGAGGTACCCGGAAAGCCTTAATTATTATAATTATTACAGAGTTTATATATGCATTTTCGGGCCATGTAGCAATTCAATCATACACTCAAGAAATTTTCAAACATAGTGGTTCATCTTTATCACCAGGATATGCAGCAATGATTATGACAGGAGTACAAGTTTTTTCAGGAATGCCAGCATCTCGATTTAGCGATAAATGGGGGAGAAGACCAGTTTATTTATTTTCTGGATTAACAACTGCACTTGCAATAGGAACAGTAGGCTTATTCTTCTTTTTAAAAACATTCCTGGGAACTGATGTTTCAAATTTCACTTGGCTGCCGTTGTTTGGTTTGGTTTTATACCAATTTACGTGTAACATTGGTCTCTCTACCATGCCCGTTATATATTCGGGAGAGCTTTTATCAGTTAATGTAAAAGCAGCAGTTGTTACTTTTACATCGATCATTGGACAGATTTTGTCATTTTCTGTGAAAATGTTACTACCTTGGCTGAATATGACAGCTGGTATTTATGTAACCTTCTGGATATTTTCTACAGTGTGTATTATTGGCCCAATTATTGTTGTTTGTATAACGCCTGAGACTAAGGGTAAAAATCTGGAAGAAGTTTTAGATTTAATGAGTGGTAAAAGGAAGAAAGAAAGCTATATTTCTTATGAATTAAAAACTTAATGAATTACTTAATTACAAGAGCTTCTACTATAATTGCAGGAAAATATGGATAATTTATTTTATAAAAAATGAGCTTTCACAAAAATTACTATATATACGGGCAACAAAAATTATTACGTATCAACTATACATTTCTGGCATTATTATTTTTAATACTATGTTTTTATATTTTCATACTTTAGATAAGATAGTATGCCGTAATTTCTTTCAGTTGAAGAAATTAACTAGTCGCTTGCGTTGTAAAGAAAATAATTATTTTACGTTAAAGATTACTTTGACTACGATTGTTAATAAAAAAGAAACTAGTGATGAAATTAAGCACAAAAACAGAGTTTTTTCCTGCAATTTATTTCCCTTCTAGGCTGTAAGTATCTTAATCTTACTTTACTACTAAATATAGAAAAACTTACTTTACACAACGATCTGGATCTTCTCGGTATTTGTCTATTTATACCACTTATTATTGTTTATATTACTCCTGATACAAAGGATAGAAATTTAGAAGAAATTTTAATCTTAACGAACGGCAAGAAGGAGATATTAGAATTTCGGGAGATTTAGATACTTTGAATGGTTATAGAACTTTGCGTTAAATAACTCAAAATTGAAAACATTATACCTTTCTCATTATCTCAATCGTCATTAATTATTTAAAACACATCTATCTTCAACTTTGGTGAAAAATGTTAGCAACTTATTGCTGATTGTCTCAAAATCGAAAACAGCAATGTAATTAACATTAGAATAAAAATGTAATTAATACGTGAGAATTTTAAATTTCATTATGTATTTAATGATTGACTGGTCTCAATTTATTTTCAGCATATATATCGTGCATTTAGTTGTTTAATTACTTTAATTTTTAAAGTCATACTCGTGCAAAAATTCCTTATCATAAGTCATTCAAACGCGCACAAGTACAGAACTGAAGATAATGTCTTCCATTTTAATCCAGTAAAATGAAATAAAAATTATTAATGTGACACAAACTGTCTGTTATAATATAACTATTTCGACTGTTGAATTTAAAAATATTAATTATTGACATGAAACTACAAACATTAAACTGCTTTCGAAGAGAAGAAAAAATTACTGGCAGGACGTATCACCCAAAAGGATATTTAATTCAATTTATGTCAATTCTACCGGGTAAGCTACTACAGAAAATATTATTTTTTTTGTATTCATGTTTATCCTAAGCATATAAATATTCAGCTTACTTATTTCGTTATTCAAACTTAGTATTTACATATTTAGATTGAGTAATATGTTTAGATTTAGTATCAAATCTTTATTTTTTATTTAACATATTAATTACTGTCGTTAATAAGGATCTACAGAATGAGTTAATTTCTCCTTTTGTAAATTGAAATACAAACCCTTTTCTTCACTTATCAAAAAAGTAATCGTTAATAAGGATGAAATTTATGCAGAATCTAAAACAAAATGATTTTGCAGGGTACATTTTAATGATTGACGTCGGGGCAGTTTCGGCATGGCCATCACCAGCATTGACTCATTTAACAAGTGAAGAATCCGAATTTCCTGTATCAGTAGCTGAAGCTTCATGGTTGCCATCTAGTATTAATATCTCTGGCCCAATTGGATGTATTTTCTTTCCTATCATTATGAATCGGATAGGAAGAAAGAACACATTACTACTGCTGAGTGTGATACAACTAACAGCTTGGATTCTTGTCAATATGTCATACAATTATACTTTTCTGTTAATAGCAAGACTTGTTGCTGGATTATGCGTTGGATCAACTTTCGCAATTCTTCCTATCTACATAGGAGAAATTTCTGAAAAACATATTAGAGGTTCACTTCTCTCGATCGATAAAATCTTTTTGAACTTTGGTGTTTTCTTTATCAATACTGTTGGTGCTTTTCTACCATATAATACTATGAATTTGATTATGATTTCTGTTCCAATGATTGGAATATGTATGTTTCCATTCATGTCGGAGACACCATATTTTCAATTGATGAAAGGTCGAGAAAAGGAAGCTGTAGATACGTTGACGAAGTTATCAGGAGGGATAAATCAAGAGGTGGTGATGGAAGATATTAACAGAATGAAGGAGGCAATTATCAAAAGTCACGAATCTAAAAGTAGTGTCTTTGGAAACTTATTGAGGGATAGAGGTACCCAGAAAGCCTTAATAATTATAACTCTTGCAGAGTTTATATATGCATTTTCAGGCCATGTAGCAATTCAATCATACACCCAAGAAATTTTCAAATACAGTGGTTCATCTTTATCACCAGGATATGCAGCAATGATTATGACAGGAGTGCAAGTTTTTTCAGGATTGCCAGCATCTCAATTTAGCGATAAATGGGGGAGAAGACCCGCTTATTTATTTTCTGGATTAACAACTGCACTTGCATTAGGAACAGTAGGCTTATTCTTCTTTTTAAAAACATTCCTGGGAACTGATGTTTCAAATTTCACTTGGCTGCCGTTGGTTGGTTTGGTTTTATATCAATTTTGTTGCAACATTGGTATCGCTACGATGCCTGTTATATATTCGGGAGAGCTTTTATCAGTTAATGTAAAAGCAGCAGTTGTTAGTTTTACATCGATCCTGGGACAGATTTTCTCATTTTCTGTGAAAATGTTACTACCTTGGCTAAATATGACAGATGGTATTTATGTAACCTTCTGGATATTTTCTACAGTGTGTATTATTGGTCCAATTATTATTGTTTGTACAATACCTGAGACCAAGGGTAAAAATCTGGAAGAAGTTTTAGATTTAATGAGTGATAAAAGGAAGAAAGAAAGCTATATTTCTTATGAATTAAAAGCCTCATGAATTCTGAACTACTTAATTACAAAAGCTTCTACTATAATTACACGAAAATATGGATAATTTATTTTATAAAAAATTTGGTTTTACAAAAATTACTATATATACGGGCAACAACAATTATTACGTATCAACTATACATTTCTGGCATTATTATTTTTAATGTTGTGTTTTTATATTTTCTTACTTTAGATAAGATAGAATGCCGTAATTTTTTCCATTTGAAAAAATTAACTAGTCGCTTGCGTTGTAAAGAAAATAATTATTTTACTTTAAAGATTATTTTGACTGGTGATTGTTAATAAAAGAGAAACTAGTGATGAAATTAATCAAAAAAACAGTTTCTTTCCTGCAATTTATTTCCCTTCTAGGCTGTAAGTATCTTAATCTTTCTTTACTACCATAAATATAGAAAAACTTACTTTATACGATGTTCTGGATTTTTTCGCGGTCTTGTCTATTTGGACCACTTATTATTGTTTATATTTCTCCTGAAAGAAAGGGTAAAAATTTAGAAGAAATTTTAATCTTAATGAACAACAACACGGAGAAAAATGGAAGGTAGCGGTTTAGTAACCTTTACACAAATTCAGTAAAGAA